>VZTL01078529.1:0-29427 GCA_013400535.1 Scopus umbretta
CCTCCTGCGGCCTTCCCCGGCCGGAGCCGCTGTCTGTCCGTCCGTCTGTCCGCCTCCTCCCGTCCCCCCGCCTGCCTCCGCCCTCCCAAACGCGGGAGCTTTTCCCTCACGGGAGTTTGTGACCCCCGTGGCCTGACCCCGCGTCCCCTGCCCCGCCGTCTCCAGGCCCCGTCCTCCTCTCCCCCTCCGCCCCGCCACATTCCTCTCCGCCCGTTCCCCCTCTGCTTCTGGGCCACCGGGCTGCCGCCCGCGCCCAGCCGCCTGCCCGCCCGGACCCCCCCCACACACCCGGGTGCTTTGGCCACAGCGGCAACGGGTGCGGCTGCCCGGGCCGCCAGCGGGGAAAGGGCAGGGGAACACCAGCGCTGCAGCGTCACCGCCGCCGGAGGGTACGAGGGGCGCCGAGGCAGCAGCCGCTACGGCGGGGCGACTACGGGGAGGAGAACTTGAGGCGATGCCGCCGCCCGGCGAGAGAGACGGGCGCCGCCGCCCCGGGGCCGGGCGAGGAGCCGTCGGTCCTGCGCATGCGCGGCGGCGCGCTTTACCGCGCTCGCTGCCGCCGCCCGGCGATCGAAATGCCGGCCTGCCGCCCGGAGGCCGCGCATGCGCGGTGGCGCGCGTTACTGCGCTCGCCGCTACTGCCCGGCGACCGTAATGCTGCCCTGCAGCCGGGGAGCTGCGCATGCGCGGCGGCGCGCTTTACCGCGCTCGCTGCCGCCGCCCGGCGATCGAAATGCTATCCTGCCGCCCGGCGGCCGCGCATGCGCGGTGGCGCGCTTTGCTGCGCCGCCTGGCGAACAGCCGGCGGTCGCGCAGCCGGGGAGCTGCGCATGCGCGTTGACGCGCTTCAGCGCGCTCGCTGCTGCCGGTGCTGCCGCCTCCCGGCCGAAGCCAACACTACGGTGACCTGTAGGTCCCCACCTGTGCGCGTAATATGGCATGAAATGAAGCGAATCCTTTGTTTCACGTGAAATTACGCAGTGAGCTTCACAGCTTGGCTGGCAGCGAGGCTGACAGTTTGTGAGAGGGAGCAGCCCCTGCCTTACTCCCCGAAGGTGTCACGGAGTATCACGCCGTCGTGAAAAAGAGAATCGCACCTTTTTCTGGCAGGTAACACGGAACAAAGGGGATCTGGCCCCTGGGAAGTATTTTCTCTGAAGTTCAGCCTCTTCAAACTGGAAAAGATGCCGCACAGTTTTCATCAACACATGTCGAGCATCCATGGAAAAGACCAAAAAACTTACTTCTAAAGCCAGGCACCGCTCTCCTTTGTCAGGCTGGCACTATGGGAGCTGTTTTTAGTCAACTATTGAATCCACAGAGTACAGAAAGAAAGCAATGATCTGGGTAAGAAAATAAAACCTTGTCAGCAGGTGGCACCATGAGCTGGTGACTCCGTTTCATAAACAGCTCTGTAGGCTGGGGAGCTGCTAGGCAAGAGCGGGAACCGAGGAACGCGGAGTCCCGAGTTGCTTTGGGAATGGTACTTGGTTTACTGAATTGGAACATGAAAAGCAAAGTGAACTGAATGTATAGGCTGCAGTTTAAGTAGAGGCAGAATATTTTGACACCTACGTTGTACAAGTAAATACCCTGCGCTCATCACTTGTTGGTTCAACTCCTCCATTTGACATACAAATGGATAGCTGCCCATGGCGGTAGAATTTCTCTCTCTTGCTGAGTGATACATGTAACAGTCACCTGATTTCTGGATCAAGAAAAAAAATTTGTACTGCTTAGTTTTTGTTTTGTGGTAGATTGTGAAGTTTGCAGAAGTTTGCAAGAACCTCTTTTAAGTTATTTCCAGTGAGAATGCCAGCAGTATGTATGTTTCTTAACAGTGGTATACCAATGATCCTGCAGCCTCCTTCATGGCTAAACTGTCGGGCTGGTGCCAGCAGTGTGGATTTTTTTTTTTTAAAATGTCAGTAAACATTCAGTAAGTATTTTCAGTCAGTAAGACTGAAAAATAAGGGCTCTAAGGAAGTTAGAAGGAAAATGAAATACATAATTCTAGAAATTATATCCTTTTTGTAGATACATTATTTGGATTGAAATACGCAGCAATGAGGCTAACAGCAAATTTTCCAAACAGGTTATGTTAACAAAATAGAGCATTTATGTAAATGTTTTATATGCTTCCAAAGCTGGGATTTACTAGTCTTTTAAATCTATAAGCACCTCTCTTCAGTTACGCTAGTGTAGATTTGCAGACTAACTTACTGCTGAGAAAAGGCGATGTTGCTAATACAACAGCTACAGGAATGACACAGGCTGGGAATTTCTTCCTAACGTATGAAAACCAAACTAGTCACAGCAAACTCTGCTTGAACAGTTCATTTCGCCTGCACCTTGCCTAGTGCTTCCTCCAGAGCTAAGGGAATTTGCCTTTTTGCTGAAGGAAGGAACATAAATATATATATATGATTTTTTTTTTTCAGAGGTGCATTTTATTCATGCATGAATTGTAGTCATGTTGTGCTCCTTGAATTCGGAACAAATAGCTTAAGGGTTTTTTTTGCATTATCTTCTCAGTTTTTTACCGATATTAGCTTCAGATTCCTGGGAGAATCTAATGGCACTTTGTATCTGCCTGCGCGTCATCATCTTTATTAGTAGTATTAAAGTTGTTGTTACCCAGTGAGCATCTCTTGTTCAGGTTACAGGAAGCACTGTGTTAGGGAGGGTGTACGGTCACGTGTATGGCAATGCCGTACTGACTTCAAAAAAACCCTTAGACTGGACATATTTGCACAAGCAGAACAGAAACTTTATTATGTAGGTTATTCCATAAGGAAACCGTATAGCTACTGACAGAAAAGAAGCTTGTCATCTCTGACCCATGGAGACAAAAGATCATGTAAAAAGGGAGAACAAATTTAAGGGAAGACATCAAGCTGTTGCACCTTCTTGGATTACATTCTTGTGATTTGGCAAAAGTAAAAGGGTATTTCTCTTAGCATTAGCCAGTGTGTAGGCTGCACTGGTTTTATACGGTGCCAAACGCGAGAGGGGATTCAGTATTCTTTATTAGAATCTCCTGTCACGAGTAGAAACAGGTTTTGCATCATCTTCCATGCCCACGCGAACTCTCCCACTGCTCAGAGATGCTGTTGTAAGAGAAAAAAAAGAAAAAATTCAACTAGGGAAAAAAACCGCACTGCTAACACACTGAAGAGCTGTGCAATGGGGGTGTTTGTTTATTTCCTCACAAGATCTTTTTCGCATATCAAAGGGGGAACTGCCTTTATGTCTTATCTTCTCTCCCTGCTGGTCTACGTCCAGTAAATCTTAAAGAGTGCACATCACGTGTTGGATTCGGATGTATCTTGTATGTTGTGTGAATCAGCAGAGGAACTTAGGAATCTTTGGGAGATTTTGGTATTTTAGAATCCCATGAGGAATTCATGCAATCATTTTGGCAAGCTACTGGTTTCAAAAGTGCACATAAAATAAGATGAAGTATTATATTTTTGTCTCTAAATGATAAAGCATGTGGTCTGTATTAGTAAGAAGAAATCCTAAGCAAAAAAAGATAGGTTTATTTAATCCTATTTTGCCAATTCATTTCAGCCCCTCTTTAAATCAAAATTTTTCTTACCATCCTTAGGGATCACTCCTGACATCCTGTAGAAAAGAAGAAATATTTGATTAATGACCATCACCGACCCTGTCCACTGAAACCATTGATCCATTTAGGAACCACTGCGTGTGAATAGCCGTGATTTCACCCTGCTGCTTTCATTGGGTTGTTTCTCAGGTGTGTTGTTTCTAGTGTTATTGTTAAGGTGTTTTCTGCTTTGAAGGCCACTCCTATGTACTCGATAGGAAATATGAACAGCAGTCGGACCAGTTCTTGGTCCAGATATGTCTCTATATACTTCTGCTCAGAATGCCATCACCTAGAGACGATATAAGGAGCTGATTCTGCCTCAGAAATCAAAAGTAATTCCACGTATAGATCAGATATGAGAATGGGCACTAAAATGGAGATTTTACTAAAGTAAGCTGTGGTCTGTACCAAGTTCTTTTCTAGTTGGGAGTACTGGTGCGTGATGATGAATATTTTCACCTCTGTGCACAAGTGCAGAAAACCAAGAGCTAAGGAATTAATGAAAACAGGTTTTTATAGGTTATTTCAGGCTGAAGGCTATTATTCCAGTGCAACGAGAGGATTATGTAAGACATACATATGGTGCCTGGTGCCTTCTATAATTCATTGTAGTCAAAATGGTTGCATTTATATTTTCAAACCATCAGCACAATTGATCTGGAGATTTAGCTTGCGTTATAGCAACGCCTAGGATTTTGCCGGGCATCTCTTTTGCCAGTACTCAAAAGGCTGCGTATGCAGTGAATGTAATTTAGTAATCTGGAGCCATCTTAGCAACCACAAATTACTGCTTTACAACGTGTCATGTTATTAACCTTAGATTAGATAATCATCGTAATGATTAGATAATCATCATAGGATTTGTATACGGTAACGTACTGAGAGTCCTGGCCCTCCAGCAACTGGCGGTACGTGGCGATTTCTTGCTCCAGGCGACTTTTGATGTCCATGAGCATTCTGTACTCCTGGTTCTGACGCTCCATGTCACATCGAAGTTCACTCAGTTGCTCCTCAACACTGGTGATGAGGGCCTGAATCTGTGCCAGCTGTGCGCAGTATCGTCCTTCTGTATCTCGCAAGTTGGCTTCCAGGCCAGCTTTCTAAAGAGGAATAGCGGCAGAATAGGTTAGGATACTGGTTTGTCCCGCAGCGGGGGAGTCTAAGGAGAGGCACGATGGAGAGGGAGAAAGAGGAGAGGGCGCTAGTAGTGACTTGTGATGTGCTTGGGACTGCTCCGTACCATGCTGAGCTGCGACTGGAGCTCAATCTCCAGGCCCTGGAGCGTGCGTCTCAGTTCTGTGATCTCCGATTTGCTGGTCTGTATCTCCTGTGTATGGGTGGCTACTTCACGGTTCAGCTCATCAGTCTGACAGAAAACAAAAACAAACTGTAAAGTCACACACGTATTGTATAAAATTTTTTTTCAATTATTTTGAGAAAGAGAGGGCTCATCCCATCTGCTGGGGCAGTAATAACGAGGCAGTGCATCAGTTCGCTCTTTGCTGGTGTAACTCTACCTGTGTGAAGAACCAGGCCTCAGCATCCTTACGGTTCTTCTCAGCCAGAGCTTCATACTGTTCCCTCATCTCAGAGAGAATTCTGGTCAGGTCAATGCCAGGAGCCGCATCCATTTCCACGTTGACCGTTCCACTAAGCTGATTGGAATACTCTTTCATTTCCTGCGTGGGCAGAAGGCAGAGGACACAAAAAAGGTTAGGCGCTCTCTTCTGGTATACTTTCTGCCATCACCAATTCATGCCGTGGTATGCAGTACTTTTATTATCAAGTATCATAGGTGGAACACACAAAAAAACATTTAACAAATTTTATCTCTCATCACACATGCTTTTCTGCTCTCTGTATACTCACGCGTATTTACGCATAACTCACGCGTACGTTTCTTTTACTCGGCTTAACTGTCTCGGTGACCTGTCGTGCTTATGAATGTCAAACTGAAACTAAGACGTCTGAACAGTTTCAAATCAGAGAAATGCTTCTCAGGACACACTTTGGATTCTTTTAATATTACAGTTTTCTTCGTATTAAGCTGTAATGTTGTCATTCTGGTTTTTTTTTTTGTTTGTTTGGATTTCCCCCTCCCCGCCCGAGAGGCATAAATTCCAAAGGGAAGTCATTTCCTCTCTGCACTGTTACGGGCTCTCACCTCCTCATGGTTCTTCTTTAGATAAGCCAGCTCCTCCTTCAGTGTTTCAATCTGCATCTCCAGGTCAGTTCTGGACAGAGTCAGCTCATCCAGGACTCTGCGCAGGCCATTGATGTCGGACTCCACGCTCTGGCGCAGGAACAACTCATTCTCGTATCTGCAGTTTAAAAACAAACAAACAAAAAGCACTGGAATGTGTACAAGTTTGGATTCAGTAGAGCTATAAACCAATGAAATTTTATATTGAATGTAGGAGGATCAGTGGACTATAAATGAGAACATATACGTTGAAAGGAAGTGTAAAGGGAGTAAAGATCTTTTTTTTCCAACACCCTACTATGACATATGAAAGTACATGCATTGCCATCTGATTTTTTGTTTTTTTTGAGTAGATGATATTTCCTGTGGCAGAATCTAATAATGATTATCAGCATCAGCAGAAACGTTGTCTACACAGGGCAGTCCATTTGCAGTCTCCTCTCAAATCTGATATGAAGAAAAGCACAGATTGCCCAGTTCTGCCCAGGACACTAGAGGAGAAAATATAAACCTGCAGGTGTATCACTGCAGGATAAATCAGTTGCACAACTATCTTTATCATCCTTTCAGCAGTGTCTGATGTACTTCTGAGGCTATGAGCTGAACAAGCCCAAAATTACTCTTTGTCTGTCTTTTCTAAATTTCAGACTCTTTGAGGGAGAACTACTGCAACCAAACAGTGATCTCTTCATGTCACTTTGTTCCTTTTAAGTGAAAATCCCAATTTATTCCTGTCTTCTTTTTCGCTGTGGTTTAGGCAAGTAAAAATAGTTAAGAGCATTACTAAAAATTAAGACATGTACTATAATTTATTATGTAAACAGCTCAATGATCTGGATACTGTGTTCTATCAGGTTTATATTCCAAACTGATCCTTCATCACATTGATTCAGTGTGCCAGGGTTTTTTTCATCAGAATTTATCAAGGAAAAATACCTATCCATAATTTCAAAATGTGTCCTTCAGTGACTGAAGAACTTTATTTTCTAGATAAAAAGTAATACTAAACCTCAGAAAACTGTTTTGAGAGAGGGAGATGAAGAGAGAGAAGGCAAGTGTGCTCCAGGTAAACTTACTTCAGTCTGAAGTCATCTGCAGCCAGCCTGGCATTGTCAATCTCCAGAACGACTCTGGAATTGTCAATAGTAGCTGCAAGGATCTGGCAATTAAGAAACACAGAAAAAGGTTCCTGTGAATAATGGTGCAACATCACGGTCCTGAGTACGTAGTGGGTATTTATTGAGGCTGTAAACCATCAAGGAAGGTAGAAAAAAATGGACCTCTGTTGTGATGTCACTGCTTAAACATGCTTTTTGGATTGCAACAGCCATTTCAATTTGTTATGTTGCTCTTTGGTCATACTGTAATTCTTACAGCTTTATAGAGAAAACCCTGAAATGCTAAGCCCTTTTCCACATGCCATATGCAAACCAGACAGCTGAGATACCTTTGTGTAAAACAAATGGGAAACATAATTAGAAAATACGTTTGTACAACACTTGATCTTATCTGCAGCTAGGAGAATTATTTTTTCTGCCTTTGAGGCCTACCTATCACCTTCTTTAATATTTGATTACTGAATAAATATGTGAATAATTCTAAACACATTTTGCCATGTTTTACTTACTTTTAGTGCAATCGTTTTAATTTCAACGCACATCATATTTTCAGGATAATGCTTTTTAAATTAATAAAAAGTTACTCTCTTCTGCTAGAATGCTTATAACCACAATATATTTGGATTTGGGGTTTTCAATATTTATTTTGTAATTATTTTAGTTTATTTTAAAGAAATGGAACATGCAGTTCCACAATTCTAATGCATTCTTATAATTCCTCTTCATATGAATGTCATACCTTGTCTCGGAGATCTTCAATTATCTTGTAATAATTACTGTAGTCCCGGGCTGGGCTGGTGGGAACTTGCTTCTGATACCAGTCTCGGATTTTAACTTCTAAATCTGAATTTGCCTCTTCCAGTGCTCGTACCTTGTCCAGGTACGAAGCCAGACGGTCATTCAGATTCTGCATAGTTATCTTTTCATTTCCAGAGAGAAGGCCGTCACCACCACCAAAGCCACCACCAAGTTCAAAACCAAAGCCAGACCCTCCACTAAAGCCAGCTCCTCCACCAAGGGCAGCTCCTCCACCAAAGCCACCATAGCCTCCTCCATAACCACTACCAAAGCCAGAACGCAAGCCACCACCATATCCACCCCCTACGGAGGAGACATACCTAGCTGAAGAGACAGAGACACCCCTGCCACCAGATCCTCCATGTATGCTTGGAGCTCGGCAGGTTCCTCCTGTTCGGACGGAGGAAAGGTGATAGCTGCTGCTTCCACCAACCCCAGAGCCACCACCATAGGTAGAAGAAGAGCTCGGCAGGAAGGAAGTAGCCATAGCTGCAGCACAAGAAGGTGCTAATGTCAGTTATTCAGCTTGGTGTAGGAGAGGAAAGTATGTGCCTTCACTGCCCTGGTGCTTCTTTTATATCCTCGAGATAGGGTGTTAGGAGACAAACCCAACCTGCAGCCTTCCCTCCAACAATTCTCCTCCCAAGAGGTGAGGCCAATTATGATGACATTCCTCACAAAGAGAGCTGGCTGTGCATCTCAGGGGCTAGGGCTTGGGTTTTCTTTTTTAATTAAATAAAAGGGCTGATTCAGATGAGTGTTTTTTCTTCAGGCTATAGTTCTGAAACTTGGAGTTTACTTCTCTGACATTTAAGAATGGAAAAACAAAGTGAGTTCAACCACACCCACTTACCCATTTACAGCAATCACCATGGTTATTTTAAGAACATCAACTTTTTCTAAAACTGTTTAAGTAAAATTCTGCTTTCATTGAAAAACGTGCAATCATCCGTTCATCTCACCATTACTTCTTCTTTTCTATCCATATTTTTTCCCATTTAAAATTTGGAATTGAATTTGGTATGTTCTTATTGCCGTTCTTTGCTTGGAACTAGTATTTAGATTTTGGAGTCTGAATTTTTAGTACAGAAAGCATGTCATAGCATTGCATGAGGAGCAATTAGCATCCATCGACCTACAAGGAAGAGTGGGCATAGGTAATTTATTAATGCTTGTGAAATAGCCAGGAAAGTTAATACAAGATTGAAAAAATTCAATTGAAAGAAGAAATCTGGGAGGACTAAGTTCCTGTTACTTTTAGAAAACGTAAATAGATCGGGTTTAAGATGAAACTGTTCGGATAGCAATTAATGTGCTTAATGACAAGATGCGCTATGAAATGAAGTAATTTGAGAAGCGCTTAGAAGGGTGCTTAATCTTAATCGTTCATTTAAAGTGGGAGTCCGAAACACCAGTATTTTTCAAATCTAATAATTTGCTCCTGAAATTCAAAAGGCAATAATTCAGTAACACAGCTCTGTTCAATACCACATAATTATGGGAAACCAGATTTGGGAGATTTTTAAAGAAGCATTAACTGTTTGTTTACCTTGCTGGGGTGTGCCACTGGGGATAATGTGTGTGCGGAGAGTGTGGCAACGGCGTGGAGTTTGAAGAAAGAGCCCCATTCTCTTTGCACAATAAGGTGACATTCTTCAGATGAAAGCTCAATCTGCAGTTGAAGAAGTAGGTGTATGGTGAGACAGTAAATTGGTGGCCAAGTGCATAATGGTTTAAGGAAACTGAGGGTTGAGAGGAGGGAGAAAAGCTGGGATGAAGTGAAGGTAGGAGGAACTTTCTCTGTCTCTAGTTCAGAACCACCAGAATTATTTTAAAATAAAAATTTGAAATAAAGAAGTGAAATTGTATGTTTGCTTACAACATAACGAGGAGAGCGTGGTTTTCAGCACCGTTTTTGACAGTACCTATCAACAGAAAATGACCTTAGAATTCAGGATGCGTGATTTCAGACAAATTGAGGCTCATTCCAGTTGTTGGAATAAACTGAGGGGTTTTCTGAAATTTCCAGTTGAGACTTTAATGCAGCCTCAGGGAAACGCACAGCTTTTTTACTAGGGAAGACGTGTACTTGGGAGGAAAGAACCATCAAAAATCTGGCTGTGATATGCAGCTTTACAGCCTGGTTCTGAGAACGTCCATTCATTCTTCAGCTGATTAGAAAAGACAGGGTGTTTCACAGTTGTGGAAACATGTTTCAAACTGAACCTGGACCTTCGCCACAGCAATTCAGTTTTGCTGTTGGGCAGATTAATGGTTCTGCATAGCTTGCCAAATCTGTGTATCTCCAAGAGTTAGTATCTCAGGAAACAAGTTCAGACAAACTCTCCTAAAGGTAAAAAAGTTTTTTTAAGACCCCTGTAATGTAAATATCCTGAGGTGTGCATGCTGCGTAACTCTTGAGTGATCCCGCAATAAGATCAAATTCCATTAAAAAAAAAAAAATCTAGCAAAAGCACTTCTAGAAAACACCATCAATTTTAGCTGGAAACTTTGGGGATTTTTCATCCAGTCTTCTTTCACTCAGTCTTTATAACTTCTTTGGAAGCTTGCTGGTGAAAGACACTTTGCTGCTTTTTAAAGTGCTGTGTGCATTATTCTAGCTTGTTATCAGATGAACGCTTATAAAATCCAGGTAGCAGATACCAAGCTGTTTGTTTCCTGTAGAATTTTTACCATTGGGAAAAACACAAATAAATCAAGCAGCCAATACAGCTTATGTCCTATAACATAATTCAGAAAACTATAGTGGTGGGGATTCCGAGGCTTTTTCAAGTTTCTTTTAACCATCAAACTCAGATCCTTAGGGTGTGTCCCCCGTGATCAAAAGCTTGTAAATGCAGAAGGCAGCATTTGCAGACCTGAGGCTTATCCCTGCCTTCATCTTCACTATTTGTTCTTTCATATTAAACAACTACTTCTAAATAGTTCCTGATATTTTGCTAGAAATTGTCAGTAGTATTTTCAAACCAAAGGAGAATCCAAGGAAAGGTGCCTCAGCGAAGCGCTGTGAAGTTTGGAGGCGGACGGTTTTGGATCATTTATTTGCAGCTTGCTTCAGTTGCTGTGCCTCACAGGTATTTTTCTAAAGAGAAAACGACTTCGCTTTTGAGACCTTACTCATGAGCACTGGCTCTTCTGGTGAGAGAGAAATGGTAAATATGTCTGTACCTCTACACTGAGAGCAGACGGCTGGCAAATGCTTGTGTGTATTCAGAATTCACTCACTCGTGGTATTTATTGATACAAATATTGATCTTTTATTACCCTCTCCTGGTTGAAGACTTCTATATTAACACCTAAATGCACTGTGTAATTTTATAATAGACTGTGTAAGGCAAAGCTTGCTTTGGTGAAGAATTATATACAATTTGCTATGTCATTAATAAAAGTTTAGAAATCAAAAGTGTTTTGATGAATCTAATTTCATATCTGAATTTGAACAAGTATGTGAAAATCATCTGTCTTTAGCTCAGTTCTAGAACTAGGTATAATTCTACACACAGTCACATTCTTCTTTGCAGTTATTATTTCTGCATTTTAGCTGTGTTCTATCTAAGATTAAAACCAAAATCAGTTACGTTTCTCTAAATTCATGAGGTTTAGAATGCTTCCAGTTTCGTAACCTCTTAGGACTTTAAAGGAACATCTCAAATCGGTGCTGTCTCTGTACCAGTAGAGATCTGTGTTGCTCTGTGCATTCTTCCTTTAGCTCTTTTCTGCAGCTGGAATGTGAACTTCAATCTACAAAATTTTCTCCTTATGGTCTATAGAAGGAAACTGAAGCCTATCACCTGCTGAAGTTAAAAGGAAAAAAAAAAAAAAGCTATGTAAAGCTTATGCCTTTATTCTGTTCTCACTATCTTCACTAAGATTTATTTATCCAGTGTCTTGACAAACAGTTTCGTGCTTTGCACGCTACTCAGCATTGTACTCGTGGTGCCTAAGCTCCTTGGTTTGTCATGCTTCCACAGAGCTTTCCTGGAAGACATTCCCTGGCACATCTATGCGGTGCAAACTCTTTTACTACTTCTGTTGTGGGATGAATGGCGTTGACACAGTTTAGCCTTTCCTTTCAGGAGGACTGAGAGTTCCATTTGAGAAGCAGCTTGTTTATCATCTCAGACTTTGCTCATAAAACCATCACTGAGACATCACCTACCTTTAGAAAACACTTTTTTTACTGAACCAAACTCTAAAATTATAGTATCCGAGTTATCTTGTATTAAACATTTCACCAGGAATCTTTCATTACCCTACAAAGATGGGACAAAATCAATAAATTTATAAACTAAAAGTCAAATTAGGCTATAAAAACAAGAACCCTAGCCTTTTCAAGATTCTTTAAAGTCTCTGAAGCCCCCAGTTTCTTTAGCAGGGTTTATGAATCCATTCAATTCTTGGCACTTTTAATCTCTTAAACACTTTTAAACTGTTAACCTTTTAAACTTCTTTTTTTCTAAACATGCATTTAATTCAGTCTTTGAAAATAAAACTTTTTGGTCAAAATATACTTTTGCACAATGTCCTTACAACTTACAGTTTGCATTCTTGGAGCACGAGAATTTCTTGTCAGACTCACGTTTGCAGCTATACAGCACAAGAAACCTGCACCAGTAACCTCATACTCTGACTGGTTTTGTCACAACGACTTGCTCTCAGGGAACGGGGTTTGTTAAGATTAAAAAACAGACCTGGAGTTGTTTGTTCTTTCATTTGGGAGGGATTCCAGGTCTAACTGTTGTAGAGAATAAATTTGGTACAAAGCATTTACTAGGAAGTGTGTCAGCACTCAGGAACAGCCTGCAGTGAAGCGTTTTTAGGACAAGAGGAAATGGCCTCAAGTTGCACCAGGGGAGGTTTAGATTGGATATTAGGAAAAATTTCTTTACTGAAAGAGCGGTCAAGCATTGGAAGAGGCTGCCCAGGGAGGTGGTGGAGTCACCATCCCTGGAGGGGTTCAAAAAACGTGTAGCTGTGGCACTTTGGGACATGGTTTAGTAGGCATGGTGGTGTTGGGTTGACAGTTGGACTAGATGATCTCAGAGGTCTTTTCCAACCTTAACGATTCTATGGTTTAATGCACAAGAGCTCTTCCAAAAGCAGACACTGTATAAACAGGTGAGCTTCTGAAGAACCACTCGCACCTCGTTTATGCCAGTGCTTTTCATGCCACTGCTCCCTTTCCATTCTGCACTTGTTTCCGTCAGAGCACCTTACTGCCCCCATTCTTGCCATCTTGTCCTCTTCTCTATACCTCTTTGCTGGTTCTTACTTTTTGTGACTGTTTTTCTTTCCTGTCATAGTTTTTCCTTATCATAATGAAGCCACTGCATAATGCTATCATGCTAGATTTCCAGAGCCTGAGCTGGGATTGTCTGTGTCAGTACTTGACAACTGATGTTGACAGCTCACCTGAGTCACTACTGAACCAAAACCAAGCATCAGCACCTCTTGAATTGAAGAGGATTGGCCAACCTTGATAGAGGAGGTTCATAGTTTTGGGATGCTTCTTGCCATGTGAACGTTCCATTAATCTGTTATGAGCATGTAGTGATGAACAAGGGTGAAATAATTCTTCCCTCCCAAGTCCAAGGATAGAAGTGCTGAAGGATTTGGTGATGTATCCCTGAAACACAGGCTGCAAGATGATCCACTCTGCAGGAGTGCAGTATCGGGGTACTTCTAGTCTGGGCATATTGTCATTCCAATTTCACCCTCAGTTGACTAGCTAATTATGTGCCTTTTGTAATAGTCGGAGGTGGGAATGTGATAGTTAGGCTATAGCCATGATTTTCTTTTAGCACAAACCCTGAAAAGTTTCCCTGGCTGTAAGCTTGCAGAAGGATGGTTGGAAGTGAAATTACTGATTTCTGGGGGCCTGAACTAAAAGTGATTACATTTAGAATTTCAGCTACAATAATATCCTTTCAATGGCATGAGAATGAAGGTGGCTAAAATTGGTGCTAAAGGTTTGTTACCTGTGTATGAACTGGGAAGGTGAGTGAAGAAATCTCACAACTGGTTCTTATTCCTGTTTGTTTGTGTAGGAATTCTCTTCAAGCCATTTTAACAACTTTATATTTTACCCTAACAAAAAAATCAGGGATGGAGCTCAAGCCGCCCACCCACAGACACAGTGAACATTAACCTGTCGGGGAGGCTGGCTAGCTATTTCCCACCTGATTAAAGCCATACTCTGGTAGCAATATCACAATAACCCAAAAGAAGCTAAGATTGCAAGAAGAAGATCATCTTTATTAGAGTGGATACAGCAATTCCATACATGAAAGAACTAGAAAGAATTAAAAAGCTAACCCAATTCGCAAATTCACTACCACTAAAGGGATGAATCTACTAAACGTTGTGAGGCCAAGAATTTTTTGTGCTTTAAGACAGTAATTTCCAGCGGTTTAGAGTGATTCCTCTCCGTTTCAATTCCTGTGTGTCGTCTGCTTTTCCTGATGTCGAAGGTGACATTTGGAGGACTTGCAGTACTGTTTTCAACCCGCCACCTTGTCTGTCTTGTCTACAATAATATGGAGAGAAAGAACAGCAATTACTTAAGCCTAAGACACATGAGACCAGCTGCAGTGGGTGCTGAGCTTAGTTTATGTCTCGTCTCTCATTCCCTTCTCTCAGAAGTTTTCTCCTTCATAGCATTGATTTGAATCATACATCACTTTTACAATACAGCTGACCTTTAAAAGCTCAAGGCAAGTTTTATTTGCATGTTCATACAATTCCCCTAAGCTGGCAAGCTTAAAATTTCTTGTATCCTTTAATCTGGGGGAATGAGTAAGCATTTTGTGTTTTACTCAGCCGTTACTGTAGCATAGTCTGAGATTTTTTCCTCATGTCTAACATTTTCAATGACTGAATTTGTTAAATTCTAGCCAGAGTCATTATTTTTTACTTATTAGATTTTTTTTTCTGTGACACAAATCAGTGCAACAGCCCAGTCTCTAGAATGTCTCTCTCACAACTACCATAATGTATGTGTATTTCCTTTTAGAAAATAAAACTTCTTTGATTCCTAAAGGTTTCCTGAAAGAGAAAGAAATTCTTACCAGCAGTTCCAGAAAGGGAGCCGAACATCCTGTAGGACAAAGAGATAACAGTTGAAAGGAGAGGTAACGCATCAAATGCTGCATGAGACGAGGATGTATGAAAGCAAATTCTCTACCAGGTACATTTTGTATATAGTCAGAGAAGAGATGGTCATCTCTTTGCTCTCCCACTCAGCTCAGGAGAGGGCATTGTTGTAGGAGATAGATTTTTAATCAACTGCCATGGGAAAAGACAATTATGGGAGAGAAGGAAAACAGGAAATCAAAACCTTTCGACTCCTACCTCATCTTTTTTTGTTCCAGGCTATGAGATATTTTTCTCCTTGAGGCTATATGTGAAATGACAGATAGCTGTGCTCCCATGCGGGAGGTCCACTTAATGGCTGTCTGAAAATAGCTAGCTTGTCTGCCTTCACTTCTCTTCAGAATATTTTCTTCTACACTGATTCCTATGAGGCAAGAGCTATTTTAACTTGTAACAGGAAGTTTATGGGAATTTGGTGTTAATCCTTACATTCTAGAAAACATTACTAACTGCACTATGTTTCCTGAATGTCAAGCAGCGAATGATTAGTTATCACTTTAGCTGTTAGTTGCATTTAATCTCTTGTACTGCTTGTCAGTTTGCCTTTTTGTTGAAAAACTCTTTGAGGTACTCATTGTAAATGGGAATTGTAACATTTCTAGCTGGTCCAGAAAAATTAATTTGTTAAAAATTTTAGAACCCTAGGTGCATTTGAAGTTGTGTTTACTGTGGTGCTGTGGCAAATGAGCACCATGGCACGGTCAAACGTTTTGAGGCTAAGCAAAAGGGTTTTCTGCAGTGAGCAGAGTTACTTACTGGGACTCCTGGTCTTCCAGGAGTTGTCTGTAAGTAGCAATCTCTTGCTCCAGTCGAGTCTTGACATCCATGAGGATCTTGTATTCGCTGTTCTGGTGCTCCATATCAGCTCGGAGCTCAGCCAGCTGCGCCTCGATGCTGCCAATCAGGCCCTGGATCTGCACCAGCTGGGCACTGTAACGCTCTTCCGTGTCTGCCAGGGTGCTTTCCAGCGCGGATTTCTGAGAACAGACGGGTGGGAGGGGAAACCACAGAAAGGTTGCTGCCAGATGCAGGCTTTCTTACAGGGAGGGGAATGTGTACCCAATTCAGTGGCAAGGGGGTTCATGCAGTGCAAATTTGAACGTACCATGCTGAGCTGGGACTGAAGTTCTATCTCCAGCCCTTGGAGGGTGCGTCTCAGGTCAGTGACTTCGGACTTGCTGCTCTGCAGTTGTTCAGTGTTGACAGCTACTTCATGGTTCAGCTCTTCAGTCTGAAACAGGGAAAACATTACATGAGAAATATGGAGCCTCTAAGCAGAGGTCGTAAGACCTTCACAGCAGTTTTCTGTGTGTTTTAATTTAAATTATTTTGTTTCTTTCATGGATTTTTTTGGTTAGTGTTTGTATAGTATGGAGTTTTTTCTACCTTGTTGTGGAACCAGGCCTCAGCATCCTTCCTGTTCTTCTCAGCCATGAGTTCATACTGGTCTCTCATATCAGCCAGGATCTTGGACAGGTCAATGCCTGGAGCAGAGTCCAGTTCAACACTGACTTTGCCAGCTATTTGCCCTCCCAGGGCACTCATTTCCTATGTGGACATGTCAGAGGATGACAAAAGAGGATACAATCATAAACTGAAAACATTATCAACCTCCCATTCTTTCTTCAAGGGCTAAGGTCTGACTGACTCCCCTTAAATACTTGCAGGAGGTATCTTTAATTTCCTAGTCTACACAGAAATCTTTTCTTCACTGTTGGAGAGCCCAGGGCAATCCTGAAGGACTCCACATTTCCACACGCTGTTTTTCTAATGTCACTTTCAAACGCATTTCTTGGGTTTGTTTTTTACCTCCTCATGGTTTTTCTTTAGGTAAGCCAGCTCCTCCTTTAAGTTTTCAGTCTGCAGCTCCAGGTCTGTTCTAGCCAGGGTCAGCTCATCCAGGACCCTGCGCAGGCCATTGATGTCTGCCTCCACACTCATGCGAAGAGCTTGCTCTGTTTCAAACCTTAAAAAAGCAAACCAAAACTATTCGGGTTAGCTGATTAAGCCAGCCCACCAAGAAACACATTATTTGCTATAAATGTATCTGGTCTTGTAGGATTTGTGATGTAGCAAATGTGGTCCGGCATTAAAATTTTCTCCACATATTTTACGTGATATAAAATTTTCCGTGGTGCAGATGGTGCTTTCAGCAAACACATAAAGGGCTGAACTGCAACGACAGGATCAAACTAGTGTTCATACAGAGATTTTATAGGCATTCCTTTCTTTTCTCACAGCCACTGCCCTTTGTCTCAACAAGGATTTTTGCCTGCTCAAGAGACTTTTTTTTCCTTTCAGAAATTACTCACTTGGTTTTGAAGTCATCAGCAGCCAGCCTGGCATTGTCAACCTGCAAGATAATCTTCGAGTTGTCGATAGTGGCATCAAGGATCTACAAACAATGAGAGTTCATTGCTGAGGCTGAAACAACTACTCTGTCTTCTTTCCTGATCTGAAGATAAAAGGGTTAAAATTCTAGTTCATCTGTAGCTACACCAAATAAAGGTGTATTTTATTTGGTCTCAGTAGGAAAGGATCAAGGATCTGTAGCAAATATGTAGCACAGATTTATCACAGTACTTTTGCCATGATTGTCAGTTATGGATAGGTCTTCTTACTCTTGTCTGGCATATGAAGTGGCTTTTAGCTAGAAGTCCCACAGTGAGACAAAACTACGTGCTGTCTTGGAGGGAAAGCACTTTGGTGAGCCAGGGGTAGGTGATGTTGTAGGACTGAGGCAAGAAATGTTTTTCCTGGGGAGATGCAAGGGAAGCAAAGTCTGCAGACTCCTCTTGGCAGAATTTGTTCTTATTAAGGATTTTCTTAACAATGGGAAGTGATTACAAGGTCTGTATGACACTAAAAGAAATGACATGTTTGTGTTTTGTAAACAATATGGGTTCATATTGCATTTGTATAGTCTTTGAACACATTTTTATTTCCTAGAATTTCCAGGATAGTGTTTATTGATTCTTCTCATACGTCATGAAAGCCCCTAAGGGAAATTTTGTTTATTCAGAAGTAATCCCCGTTAATTTTTACCTAGAAAGAATGTCTTTTTTGCCTGACACTTTTAAAACTCAAGAGGCCATCCACAAAAACAGCTGGAACCACATTTTCTCTCCCCTAACTAAGGGGAGTAAAAGACAGGAGGGAAAAGAATACGAAAAGGAGAAAATCTAATTGCCAGTTCTGCCTTTACTGGAGCTTAGTTTCTGAAGTCAGTAGAGAATGTGAACAGGTTGAAGCAAGGAGAAAGTAAACTGCGTGGGAGCGGTCATGAACTCCAAGCTGAACAGTGAAAACTAAACCTCAAGTTTTCTTTCATTTATTTACATAATTTAATCACTACTACCTATGTTTTCCAGGGTGTGTGTCATCTCACAGTAATCTGTTATCAGGTACCCATGGGCTATTGGGGCAAATCCTGCATTTATATATGGGATTGATTGCTTCATGCCTGCTACTTCCTTTTTTCCATAAGCCAAATGTTTCAGTACTCTTATTTCAATTCCAGGCTCAAGTAATGGAAATGTGAAAGAAAAATAAATACATGGTGATGAAATCTTGAGCTGCTGTCGTCACATTTACAAAACTGTACTTAACCAATTTTTATTTTTACTGTTAAAACAGTCTGTATGTGCCTCTGAAGTTTTTCAAGCTATATGGTAGGTAACAGACTACAGAGATAGGCAGGTTGCTGTCTTTTATTTGGCGCTCTGTATTTATCAGTATATAGATGGTCACATATATATTAATTGGTCATGTATGTATATATGACCAGCGTATGTGTGTGTGTGTGTGTATACATAAGCGCTTTGTTAAAAACAAGCCTTATCATAGAATTAAGTCCTAAGGCATCTCGGACTGACTGTTTTGTACAGTCTCTTAGCTAGCATTTTAAAAAGTAGATAATTCCATACTGATAATTTTCTTTATCTGCCCCGCCTGATCATTACATACCCATTTCGTCTTCCTCTCCTTTGCACAACTGCAGTGCCTTCTGGGTGTTTCCTGGTGAAGTTTTTCTCTCTGGGTTTTTATGCTTCCTTCTTAAGTGCAAATCTAAGGTGATTTATAACAAATGTTAACACCTACCTTGTCTCGAAGATCTTCGATAGTCTTGTAGTAAGGACTGTAGTCCCGAGCTGGGCCTGGTCCTTGTTTTTGGTACCAGTCTCGGATTTTAGTTTCGAGATCCGAGTTTGCCTCTTCCAGTGCACGCACTTTGTCCAGGTAAGAAGCGAGGCGTTCGTTCAGGCTTTGCATAGTTGCCTTTTCATTTCCTGAGAGGAGGCCATCACCGCTACCCAGACCACCACCATAACCACCGCTAAAGCTGCTGCTGAAACTGCTTCCGAATCCCCCACCCAGGCCGCTTACTGGGCCAGAAGATACGAATCTAGCAGAAGAGACTGACACACCCCTGCCACCAGAGCCCCCATGGATGCTTGGAGCCCTAAAGCCCCCTCCACCGAAACGGACGGAGGAGCCACCAGGTCCCCCAACCACAGAAGAGGTAGTTTGCCTGAAGCTGTAAGTGGCCATGGTACGAAGTGCCAAGGACCAAAGCCAAGCTGCAGCTCAGGCGGTTTATGATCCTGGGGCAGGAGTGTGTGCTCCTTCCCCCCACCCCACCTCTTTTATGCCTGTAACAATGGGAGTTGTCCGCAGAATGTGTTATCTGAGACCCGTGGAATTCATCAGCCTTAAGCCTTCTGCCAACACGGAATTCCTCTTATTGGTCAGTCACTCTGAAGTGGGCTGTGTTTCTTTCCCAAATACCTTCACGCACAGGAGCTGATTCCCTCCCCCTGACCCTTGCCTCTTGAAGCAAAAGGTAGGATTCAGGGGCGCATTCAGGGAGCATTCGTAGATCTAGCTACAGTTTACCTAGAGGGCAACAAAAGGGCTGGGAGCGCCAGCCCTGCTGCAGCCAACGCTGCATCCATAGCGAAGTCACACGACAACTTTCTTCACGTAATCTCAGGAAAGTGTTTTAATACACAGTGATTAAGTTAGTGATTGGTGGACTGATAAGAGAGCTTAAAAGGAGCCCGAATGGTGAAGAATATGTGTGGACCTTGCCAAAACAAGTTCCCATCCTTCTGTTTTCCTTATTACCCTGGAGGAAAATTCTTCTTTCAGAAGTAACATTTTCACTGTTTCTTTGCTCTCAGTTCCTTTTGGGCTGACAGTAGAAGAGAGGGTCTGACAGAGAACATGTCTTGTCTGAAAGGGTCTGGTTTTCTACAGAAACAAGAATCCTGTTCAAGGAACAGTAGCTTTATTTGTAGCAGAGATAAGCATTAAACTTCCCTGAGTACCTGGGGAGTGAGCAACAACGTGCCTGATTATACATTTAGTCCTTTCATTGCTACTGAAAGAGAGAAATAAAAAGAAGAAACAATCACTCAGTCTTCTGGTCTTTGAGACTCATGAAAATGTTATTTCTGAAATGTTAAAGTCCTCTGTTATCCAAGATGCGTTTTCAAAAGCAATGTCACTTTTGTCACTGCAAGCTCATCTGTGAGCATTCCTAATGGATGCTTACAACTTTTCTTCCATTCTCTTTCTTTCACTAGCTATCCCTCACTCCCTCCAAGCTTTTGGGACTCCCCAGGGGAACTGCTTTAAAGGAAGAGGGAGTAAGCTGGCCTACCAACATTTGCAGCCTTCAGGGAGCAACCAGGCCTGGGCAGAAATTCTGTGGCCACCAAACAGAATCTTTGGAGCACAAGATGCATGTTGTGATGTTTCAATGAGAAATCCATTTAATACCAAAATAAAGAATTAAAGATAAGCCAAATCAAATGCAGACTCTGTGTAAGGGCCTGTCTAGTCTTTCTATACCAATAAAAAATGCATCAGGTGTTTTAGGCCACACATTAGTGCTGTAGTCACTTCGTACAGAGGGAAATGTCATACTGCAGGGCAAATATAGGGAGGGTAAAAGAACAAATACACAAACTGGAAGCTGGCCAAGGCACCTGTACCAACAGCCCCATCAGTCTGTATCTAATTATGAGGCTGTATCAGAAAGAGGAATTCTGCAATGACTCAGGTGCAGAATATATCACTCGATACGTACAACATATGTACTATACATTACCTGACTGTGATGCTGTACCAGAGGGGCTGACAGCTGAGTTCTTTTCTTTCTGTAGAGACTACTGCGTTCACACAACTCTCCAACTTGCACAGTAAAACTGTACAGCCTTTCCTAAGAGACATGCAGGACACTTCTGTCTGCCACTTCTGATGGGCTGGTCATTCCTTCTGTAGATCTGAATGTCCTGTTCAGCCCTGGGTTGGAAAAACCTGCCCAGCAGGTGACTGTTCCAAGTCCTGTGGTGATAGGTGAAATAATAGTATCAGAAAGTTACCGTCTGCTTGCAGACAAAAAGAAACTTACACAAGGAACAGTTATTTTATTGTTAAATATTAAAATCCATAGTTAAAAGTATAAAGAACATAAGTCCACGTGCTTTTCTAGCAAAAAGTTTAAAGGAGAACAAATACCGGTGTATTCTAATACGTCTCCTGCTGCAAGGAGAGAGGAACATCCTTCTGACTAGGTACTCTTTCGTCATTCCCTAGACTCCCATGTCAGGTCCTCAAAGCAGTGTATCTTGGGCTTTAGCAAAACAAAATGCACATTTGTGATGCTGCATAGTATTTTATGATCCAATTAATGAAAACTAGGGTCTGGCCTCTACATTCCCTCTGAAGCCCCTTGAGTAAAACCAGCAATCATCATACATTATACTGTTAGAATATTGATGGTGTACTGCAAGCTGGTTAGGTTTGCTTCAGCATACAGGGAAAAATTTCCCAAAGAATGAATTGCAATTCTTCATGGCAGTTTAGAAGTACATCTGAATGTGTCAGGAGAGGAAAAGCTTGTGAAACACTTTCAAATGGAGTAACTATTTCATCTTATTTATACCACCAAATATATCATAAGCTTCTAGTAGCAAATCAGTCCCTCGCGCAGCATTTTTACTAAAGCTGCATTCTATCTTTCTAGAAAGGTTTTGATTTTCTTTTCACTTTACATCTTTCTCTTCCCTCAATGACTGTATGTGTTTGCTTTTGTTGGGACTCCCGTAAGGTGATAACAGGGACTTAAATGCTTGGAAAAGCCCTTAGTATGGCAAAGTATTTGCTCAAGAAAGAAGGTGCTTTTATCATTCTGCAGAGGTCTTTTTTTCTCTCACTGCAATAAACTTAATGCATTGTAGCCTCAACTTTTCCCTAAAGGAAATATAAGGAATGGTCAGCAAAGGCAATTTCCTTTATCTGCAACTTATCTGAGGGTAAGGGAGGCACATTTATTAAAGTGAAGTCATCCAGTAGACTGGTGGAAACCGTCCATGCGCAAGCTCCTGGCTGAGACCTGGTTCTGCTTTACCTTTATCTACTCTGCGTTACTAGTCACTACTGCTTTATAAGATTGTTATTGTTTCAGGGTATTTTTATTAATTGTGCTGTAAACCATTTTTTATTACCCTTGAGTGACACTGGCATATATTTCACTCTTCTCACATCCTGCTAAATTTGCTTCCAGGAATTGCTAATGCAATTACAATTAAATGAACTCTGTGAGCATTTTAACCTACATTATTGGTGCCTGCAATTCCACAGATGCTTCTATGGACAAATGAGGACAGTCAGGTTATTATTCTGAATTTACCTTTTAAATCTTTAAGTATTTGTCCCTTCTGATAATTCTTCCTTTCTACCTCTGCTTCCATCAGTGAAAATGCCCTTCTTGTCTCTTTTGTATGCATATTTTTGGTCTTCATCTCTTCTCTTGCTTATCAAAACTTTGGCCACCTCATCCTACTGGTCATGCCACACGCCCTCTTAAAATCACAGCTTTGTGTGTTTTTCTCTCCTATTGAAGATCATAGGCATGAAACTTCTGAATCTCTTTAATTCAAACAGAAAAATTTCTATTTTACTTTAAACTTCCTTGTGGGAAGGACCAATAATAACAAGAACTGATCTGTAGCTGGTACTGAAATGGCTGTGTTGAATGTCTGGCTAAGATACAGTTCTTAGCTTTCTTGCTTTTATATCCCATCATGAATATTTTTTTTTTAATCCTCATACACCTTACATTGCCACATACTCACTGAATGTGCCAACAGATTGAAAGACAAGAATGTTTACGTGCTGCAAAGGCAGGTCCTAGCATATGCACACATAGCTGTTAACAGTTTAAAAACAGGGTAGATAAGAGAGCAACACTGTTAACTTTCTCAAACTTCCCATTTTTGCAAAGCAGAGGGAATGTGATTTGGTGAAGAGAAATGCATGTGGGTGCCCCGATTTCTGCATTGAAAGGGATGAGAAATAAGGTCATGTAAGCATTCAGTTTTAAAAGAAATTACAAGACTCAGATGCAGGACAACTCATTTTTATCTAGGGGTCCAGTTCTTTCATGGCAGAAAAGAAATGATGTTTCAATGATTTGAGCTGAACTTGAAAGATACAGATTCCTGTTCAGCTACAGGCTTCTTTAGTGATATTGGGACATATAATTTAATTTCTCAGTGTTTGTAATTTAGATAGTATTTGAATAGATTAGTATGAGGAAGATACATAAAAGATCATGAAGAACTCAAACGCTTAAATAACTGGGAGCAATGTAAGCACTTGGCAAATACTTGAAACTGGATGTGGTATGTGCTTTTGGAAACACCTCATTATTGTCTCTGTTTCCCTAGAAACAAATCGCTTTAAACCCTTGACTTCTCTGTCAACCCAGAACTATAATGGTAATGCACATGAGGGAGTAACGTACCTGAGATAAGAAAATAAAACAGATTTTCTTATAGCATGATTAAAAATTGTGTAGGAAGAAAGGAAGTTAGGACGCCAAGCCCTGATAAGCGAACGAGAAGTCACTGGATATATTTTTACGCTTCCTTTAAGCTGTTATCTGGGTGGTAAATCTCAGCAAGGTATGGTGGGGCTGGAAACTATTATTGAGTCAAACATCTAACTGATGAGAGGTCAGGTTTCTGCAGGCAGCAGCAATAAGCAACTTAGAGGCCACTGCCAAAACCAAATAGACTAAACCTGTCCCAGGCTTTAGAGGAACCAAGTACATGTTGAATGCTTGTTGTGTGAGCTGCAGTTCTACAATGATTCATGCTGAAGGAGGAGGCCTAGAGCTATTCAGAGGGTATTTTCCCATAGGCCACATGGAAAATTCCTGCTCAAAAAAAATATCCCAGACTTGGTAGAAACACAGAGTAGATGGGTTTCATAGCACAGAGGGAGATGAGCTATTTCATTCTGTTCATGTCTGCAAAACATTCGGAGAGCATATTTGTATTTGTACTGTTTATGTGCTCATATATTTATATTTATATGCTTATGTTTATATATTTGTATTTATATATTTATATATTATTATTTCTCTTGCTAATTTTCTAAGAATATATTCTGATCATAGTGACAAGCCATGACTTCCAATAAGGGTACAGGTTTTACCGTGGAAGCATTAAACACATGTTCTTCATCAAATTAGAAACAAAGTGCTCTCTTTGTACCCTGCTGATGGATCCTGTCAACTGGATTTGGGCTTTCCTGCTTCTACAGGTGGTTTCATACTGGTTTTTGCTTGAGATAAATTCCCAGAGTCTCTAGATCTCTGTTAGGATCAGTGAGAAAATCAAACTGTGTATTGCTCTACGAGAGGCAAGTCCTGTAGCCACTAGTTTGAAGAGCTCCTGCTAGGGAAGCATTTTTAAAACAGCTTCTTCTCGTAACAGCTGTCAGTGCATGGGGAAACACATTCTACAGCCCTGGTTTTGTCTGCCCAGAATGACTGCATACCTTTAGGGAAGGAAAAGGGTATTATTACTCTAACAGTTTGCTCCATTTTCAAGAAGAAGTCATTTCTAGGCAAATTTCACAATATTTGAGTGTATTAAGTAGGTTACTTTCCTGGACAGTCCTGACTATTAACTGTAACTGAGAGCTATGGTTTTCTGACGCTTTAAATCTTCTTTTCATTATACGCCAAGGTCTGCATCAACTGTCTAGATATTTTGGGCAGACCACCACCACCAAATCAAGCTGACTGAAATATTTGCTGAGTGACTTTTCACTCTTTTCTAATGGATTCAGCTTTAATAACTAATAAAAACTGTAAGATTCTGGTGACATTTTCAACAGAAAGGAGTTGTCAGCATTTGTTTAAAACCTTTGCGTGTGTGTAATCACTGTGAGCTTTTTGATACTGCCATAATTTTTGACAGTCTGACATCGGGCTGTGGGAAAGAACTGAACTAAGATTAGAAATGTTGTAAGAAAATGTTGATTAACAAGGCTGTAAATGCCTTTGATCCACAGTTGCACTCCTGCTGCTGGGGCTGTTTAAGCACAGGAGTGCATGCCAGTGGAAAGGTGTTCCCTGCAGCCAGCCTTTGCAATGCATGTCTGAGCGTGGGTTCCTAAATAGTGGGTTATTAGCAGTAATTGCAGTGTGCATAAACTTCTCTTTAGGCAGTACTAAGTAAGTTATGAAAGTCAGCTCCAGTGCACCTGAAATTGCCTGTTCACTGTATCAGCCATGGGAAAGCGTTTGCTCTTAATGTCTGTCATAGTGTGAAAATACTTCAAGAAATTCAGAAGTTTGTTGGGATTGCCACTCCAAAATGTCATGTATTACATGAAACTTAATATAAATACGTTACTTGGAATACAGAAAGAAAGGATTTTCCTACAAGAATTTTTGTACTTGCTTAACTTGACTGCTATTATTTTTCAAGATTATGGTGGGCTGGTAAATGTGAGAAATATCACAAAAGTAGCTTCCTTTCATGTGATTTTTTTTTGTTTTTTATCAGAGGCACAGTGAATCACAGATTTTCTTTCTTCATTACTTGAGACAGTGGTGGGGCCAGGAGAGAAGTCTACCTTGCAAAAGGCTGTCTGAAGTGAAAGGGCTTGGCCAGGCTGCAGGCAGCAGGCGCTGTCTCAGTGATACCATTTCCTTGTAGCCAAGAGTGCAAGAGACTTTGGAAAGAGGGTGCACAAAGCTGCAAGACTTAGAAGCAATGGGCTGTTGTACCTGTCCGTACCTGACAGCTGCCTTTGCAAACGAAAACATATGCTGCAGGTCCAGATCCTGCAGGTACGTGGTCGTCCTGATCCAGCATGAAGCCCCTCAGAGAATTCAGTCCACTAATTTCTGGTTCTTGTTTTGGATTCTTCTCTATCCAGCTATTTCCCCCTCTTATCTTCATCTAATCTCCTGAAAAATGTTATATTATGCAGGTGGAGGTGAGCAATTTCCAGAATTAAGAAACTCAAACACACCCAAAGATTATAATGCGCAATACCTTTGGTTGCCTTTGGAAATAGTAACAGGAGAAAATGGCAGTATCTCCACAGTCCCCCCTACAGGCCTGTTTTTTAAACACAGCGCCATTTAATGGAACCTCATGCTTAATAAAATTCTTCTCCACTTGGTAATGCCAGACCCCCCTGTTGGTCTGTGGCAGCCACTGTGGCTACTAAATGAGTTGAAAACGGAGACAAAACAACCTCAATGCTAATTAAATGCATGCAAGAACAATCCAGGAGGTTTTGACTTAATCTGAATTTGCTGATTTCATATGGAATTACCTCAAAAACTTCAGGCAGAATTATGTGAAACAGATACTTCCTCTCTCTCTCTCCTGCCCTTCGTAATGAATTAATTTCTAACGTTTTCATTGTCTATTAATTTGGTTTATTACCCCATCTGGTATCCCAATGTTACCCCTGTGAAAAACGTATTTATTTTATTATTATTTAAGCTGTTCTTCCCTTGGCCTAACCGTTTCCCAGGTCTGAGGCTTGAATTTAATTTTGAGACTGTATTGAACAGCTTCTGTCACAAATCCTGTTGTATATTTTCTGAATTTGCCACTAGAGGATGCTGTGCGAACCGCCGTGCTGTACGGACGGACATGCTGCATTGTCACCTTCACAAAAAGCCTGTCCCTTGTGCCAAAGTGTAGGACCTCTTTCTGCTGTGTGGTTAGCCAAAGGAAAAGAACTACGCTGAGCCACGGAAGAGCAGAGTACAATATTCCCTGGCACTGACACTGCAAATGTAGACTGATTTCAGCTCATTCCATCTTGTTTTGATGGGCTTTGATATTACGACGGGCAAATTGGGCTCTGGTAAGTCCTGCTTGATAACTGCATCCAGCAAAGTCAAAGGAAAGCCAGAGGCGGGTGTGCTGGGCTCAGCGGGGGACGCAGCCTCGGTTCACTGCTGTTAAAATGCTCGGCGGCGGCGGAGGGCAACGCACCCCGCGCGGAGGTTTCTCCCCTCTCCCACTTAAGAGAGACAGCAGAAGAGAAGCAGGACATGCGAGAATGTTGCTGACAGCCAGCCCAGAAAATAATTGGCTCCTTTCTGGGATCAGAAACATTCTTTCTGTTTAAAATGTGGTCACATAAAGTATTTCATTCCAGAGTCCATTATAGCTGGCTAGTGCTGAGGTTTAGACCTTTTTTTTTGAGGTACTCAGTAGTGGTTGATACGAGAAGTAAAATGGCACATAAGGCAGAACATGAGTCTCTGTTAGCTTGTACAGGAGCATGAGGGTCTTGTTGTGACTCAAGGGAGAGATATTTTTGCTTTGACTTTACAATCACTTTTGTTTTCTAGGGAAATAATTTCTCTGACTCCTCTCTTTTTTCTGCTGTGCTGAGAATTCAGCATTGGATTGCAACACGTAGACAGTTTGATGCCATTTTAAGTAATACATTATTATCCAAAAAGGTGGTATTTTACCTGACCTGAATCTGTTTGCAAACCAAAGTGCAAGTGCAAAGCTATTTGGCAGAATAAAAAATGTTAGTGATTGATGTCCTGTTCAGAGAACAATGAAGGCTTCTGAGTCCCACCCTTACTGGTTACAGGGCGGGAGCTGAATCACTCACCTGATATGTGGTAGATCCTGTTCACCTACTTTGTCAGCCCATTGCAAATCAAAGACTGAAATACAGGTTCATAAGTTTTAAATGAGTGAGATATTTCACCAATTTTTCTTCCTCTAACGTGTGTTCCATGAAGCGGAGCAGTTTTCGTAAGAAAGATTGAACCTTGCTTCCAGCCCTCCATCCTCCACCCATCCACCCAGGGCGCTGTGCAACCATGGAGCTAGGAGTACTGTCTTGTGAAGTAAGGGTACACAGTTCCTTTATTTTGAACCATCAGATAAAAGACCTGAGCCCAGACCTTCCAACATGTCAGGAGGAATGATCCTAACAATAGACCTTTGTGTTACAGAGAGGACTTCTGTGCATACTCATCACGCATTTCCTGATCTAATCCTTCACTTTTGTTGGACAAGATTAGATAGAGCCCTCATCTAAAAGTTGGGAGAGAGGGCTGCCTGAATATGATTGATTTCCCAGTGAGTGACCCAAAGGCAAATGGTTTTCATTTGCCAAAATTTTCGTGAAATTTTGGGTTTAATTAATCCTCATTGTTTCAGTTCAGCTGCTGAACTGGCAAATCAACTACTTGCCCATCTCTTGCAATGTACGCTGTGAAAAAGGGTTTCACCCATCCTTTTTTCTCCCCTATAGGTGTCACTCTTGAGTTTAATGTGAACGTATTCGTTCATCTGCAACATTTTATCCAGACATTGTCTGATTAAGTTAGGATACACGATTTTCTTTGGGGCCATAAGGCATAATGCATACAACCTTAATTTCTCTGAAGGTATATCTCATTTGTTCTACCTTCATTTAAATACAATATTAATATGCCACATTGATTGTTGGACACACAGTTTTCTTTGCATTGCAGAAAAGTAAAGTTTTATTAGGGGCATTGTTATCAGCAGAAAGTGGATCACCAATTGCACTGCAGATAAGTGTATGTAGATACAGTGACTGCAGATGAAAAACAATATAAAGAGGAAGAAGTAGGTAATTTTAGGAGAGTCCTAGAAATTCTTCATCTCGACTTCATGAATAACATTTGTAGAGCAATCTGTGCGCTGGGTAGGTACACAGTGCATGTGCTGTGTGTATTATCACGTTGTAGGTCAGGCTGCTCAGATGGAAGTAGGTGGATCAGGGAAGACCGACACATTGGAGTATCTTAACACACTCTTGACTGCCCTGTGGAATGAAAGAAGAAACCATTACTCTGATGGGAAATCAAGAGTCTCTTGCAGCACTGACATTTCAGATATATCCATTATTTAAATGTCCATCTGTGTTAGCAAAAGCATTGGAAAGGAGCTTAGCCTGTTTCTGTAACTGAAGCTAAGACACCTTGAAATGAAGAGATTTGATTGTGAATGGTTTAATCCCTGTTGCAATTGCAGATGTGGAAGCCATAACACAAGGGACAGTATTAACAGGGAAAAGAGATGAAACACAAAATATGAAAGCCCCGGGGACAGGATAAATTAGGATCATCTTTGGAAGACGTTTCTTACCTGTCTTGTCACCAGATTGACCATGAGAGTAGGAAGTAGAAGAAT
>VZTL01078536.1:0-11233 GCA_013400535.1 Scopus umbretta
CTACACAATTAGTTTTTAACATCTTGATGACTACAGAGTTTTCCTTTGAAATCTAACAAACTTTTGTTCCTTGATTTATTTAAACACTCAAAGCATTAAAAAGACTTGTACTTGCCCATTGAAATGAAAAAACCATCCTGAAGGCAAGATGTAGGTTTTTCTTGCTGATCCTAATACAAGGAGAAAAGGAATTATCTTAAAAAGTAGTTCCAATGNNAAAAGGAATTATCTTAAAAAATAGTTCCAATGCCAATTAAAGGCTTTCTTGATGCCTTTATCAATACACCTTCTCTGAGTAACGAGTGGGGTGGAAAGAAAAAAGAAGGAAAAAAATCCCACCATCACTGTAATTTACTTTTCTTACCCTCTTTTTTAATTCTTCTGATCCATTCTAACTTAGTGGAATTACTGACTATGCAATATTCTTTCCTATATGTACCTTTGGGCGATGTGCAGTAATACGAATTCCTCATTCTTCTTTGAGTATATGCTATCTCTGCTGTACCATAAATAACATCTCCCAGGTCTGGTGAGGCTCTCCAGCTGCTGTGCTGGACAGGGAAGTCTCAAAGAAGGTATGGTATGGACCAGCAATAGAGCCTGCTGCTCTGGGTAGTGATCTAGCATACGGTAATGTTCCAGCTTGAAGTCTTGCAAGGATAACCCCCAAATATGTTAGAAGATATCAAAAAGGCCCAGGCAAACAACAGAAGTGCATAAATCAAAACCCAGCTTGACAAAGACTTTCTCTTCTCGGTTTCTTGGCTGAGACAGAACTGAGACCTTGTGCTGCCCATCCTCACCCTTACATGGTCATCATCTAGCCCCATGTGAAAAGAGTAATGCTTGGGTCATTTGTCCTAGCATTACTGCATGGCTAGAGATTTTTTTTTTTAAAAGCTATTAGTGTTCGTGTATATATTTACTTTAAATGTACATACAGACAAATATTTTATCAAAATAGACAAGTTCATGTCCCAGGAAAAACAAAAGCAACCTTGAAATACTTTATAAAAATAAATCTTTTCTTTACAGAAAATGCAAGTATATGAATGAAAGATGTTTCTAGGCTAGAGCCTATAAGAGATTTACATGATTGTTTTGGTTTACAGTTTCCTGCTTCTTTCTTTCCTGTTAATACTAGATGGAAAAGGGCAAAGAAAAAAAACATTCTTCTGTACCCCAGTCCCTGATTCAACAACCATCACTGCATCGCTAATATTGATGATGGAGTCATCTGGGCAGAAGGACACACTTAGTTTCTTCTTTTCCTCCTTCTCTTTCATTTCTTTGTTATCACGCCTCTTTTGTCTGTCAACATATTAATCAAAAATTTAAAAAATTAGAACTGCACTGAAATAAAAATACCTATCTTAATAGTAGTATTTCTTAGAAAACAATTACATATACACTGAAATAAAGGTGGAAAAGACAAACACAACTGTTGCATACACATCAGTTCAAAGCACTACTTTTGCCTACAGGAAATCTACATAAAATTGTAGCAACTCAAAAAAATACTTAACAATCACACCAAAATCTATTAATTGTCTAATAAGCTATTACACAAAATATTACAAACTGTGTAACATTCTATACCTGTATTTTGTGTATAATAATCATTACTAAACAAAATGGCTATAAGCAATCTCTAAGAAATATTCCAGCCAGAAATGAGCTTGTTATTGTTGAAACTTTCTCACTATTTTACTAAAAAAGTTGCAAATCATCTTTAATATCTGATAAGTAGATTATAGGACCAGTGTAACTTCAAATATTTCAGCTGATAATATCAAAACAGGTATTCTAAACTCCAGCTGCAGTTACTTATGTATCAATTGTTTTTCACCTTAAGAGTGGAAAAACTCATCTTAGAGTCTGTTTCCAACTGCCACAGTTAAAGGCATCACAATCAGAAGCAGTGATGCAATGATCTAGTTCTAGATGCAATGATGCCATTAACTGTTCCATTGAAAACACAGGATCTGTGAAACATCAGCAATCTATTGACATTATATAAGAACTGAACAAAGATATGCACACAGCTTAAAGAAACTGTTTTAACTGCTTGTGCAATCAATTAACAAAGAATAAATCACATTTCCAAAGTCATTAATAACATACCTAGCAAAACAAAATACAATATCCCCTCAGCAGGAATTTTGCTAATCACTGTCTGGATTCAGAAACAGAGCTTGTATCTTGAATTATATTGAAAGAGCATAACCCTCTCCTTCTTGGAGATTACTACTAACAGTGATGACATGCCGTGCAGACAGTAGCCTATTAAGATTCATTGTGTAAGCAGCATGAACAGTATATAGCAAACAGCCAGATAATAAGACTTTAAACAACAGATACCAGTATGAAAAACATTTCCCCTTGAATCTTCTTTCTATTGGCCTGGTAACAGCAACAACCCCTTCATGCCCTACTGCTGTATTTCTCCTGCTATGTCTTTACTAGTATTTGCTATTTTATTCTCCTCCAATAGAATTACATCCATTCACACTTTATTTGAAGCCTTTGTAAAAACTCCCACTGATTTCAAAGCTAGAACACACAGGTTACCAGTAAGTCTTTCAAAATGAAGATCCACTTTAAAAGTTTGGCTTGCCTTTTTCTATTACTCTGCACATGTCTTAGTTCAAATGGTTCAATATCAGTTTTCAGTAACTGGATAGGTTCAGTTTCTTCTTGTCCAAAGGAAGTACTGGGCACAGCATGATGCTGGTGGCATTGCTCAAATGCAATGAGATCTTGAAGTGGAATGAGTTTTGGCGCCTGAAAGTGTTCAGAGAGAGAAAGAAGCAAAAATGAAACAATGATAAAGGAAAAAGAGACAGGAAATCCAGTCAGATTGGATGAACAGAGCTGATCCAGTCTGGATCTCAGTTACACAAACCCAACTCCTGTAGCAATTTGTGGAGAAAGTGAAAATGTAGTATTAACAGCATCAGTCCAGAATCTCAGATAATGTGTGCATGTGTAAACTATTTTCTGAAAGTAAACTAAAAGGTATTAATTTTCTCCACAGAATGTATTTCACTAATATGTGTATTTCTAATGTATGTAGTTGAGGATGAAGGTAGGAACCACGCAATGTAAACAAAGACTGAAGAAGCAGCTTTCAAGGAAAAACTTTTCCATTCTTTTCACTAGAGTGGGCAACCATATGAAAGTCTATCAGAACATTTTTCAAAATGTCAAGTTCTCAACATCCAGAAGATAAGATTTTCTTAGCAAGCTTTTTAGCATTCCATTTCTGCCTGTATAAAAGAGGATTTCTCACTGCATTCTTTGTATTTCTGTAAATAATTATATTTAAATTCCTGTAAAAACATAACTATTTTTACCATATTAATGTTATCCAGTATTTTAGATAGCAAATTCCTTACATTGATTATTAATGGGCTGAATGTTGATGAACTATAGAATGTGGAATCTATCTAAGGTTGTTAAAAATGTTTCCAAGCTTGCAGTTTGCCTCATGTTGACATGCCAATAAAGAGGTACCTTAGTTCCAGATCCCTTCTGGTAGCTGTGCTGAACACTTCCAAATTCTATACTACGGAAACATTAACTTATTTTTTATGACTAAGAAACCAAGAAACTGAAAAAAACATAGAAAAATATATTATTAAAATCCAGTACCTTTTTTTTTTGAGGTAAATTAGCACGGAGTAGTGATATTCCTGTGTGCTGCAGTGTTTCTCTGCAGTCAGTCTCCTTTGTTACATGGTTAACAGGTATTAAAGCAGTAGTGATTGGCTCTCTTACAACTGATGGAAGTCTAGGTACCGGGTCAAGCTGCAAGTGCAACAGTGGAATACCAGCCATGTTCTGAGTAATCAGTGCTTTATCCATATTCACATTTGCAGAGAACTGCTGCCAAGATGAAACTTCTTGCTGTCCTTCATACTGATCTAGATGCAGATGTTTGGGAGGTCCTTTACCCACAGTTCCTGCCCACCTTTTCTCTTCTTCATGCATTTGCCTTGGGATCTCAGGGTCACATCTACTCCTGTTCAAATCTGCTGTTGACTTACTCCTTCTTCGTGTGTATGATGACTGACGGTTCCATAAGGAATTTGATGCACTCCAAGCTACCCGTGGTACTGGCGGTGGTCTAGCAAAAGCTGATGACATTTCTATTGGATGTAAAAATGCCGGTTTGAAATGATAACTTGATTCAAGCTTAAGCAAAGGAAACCCATTTGAGTAATTAATTTTTTGCTCAATAGGGATAAGCTTGGGTGTTTTCTGGATGCCTGAAGAAGGAGTTAGGAGATGAAGTGGTTTAGGAGGTGCTGAAGAATGCAAATCTTGAGACAGAGGCATAAATCCTGTTTCTCTGCTGTGGCCTTCTAATAGGCTTAAAGAAACATTCACATCCACATGATTCTAAATCAGAAAAGCAAACAAAACAGCATTTACAAGTACCTTGAAATAGCAACCATGCCCTAAATATGCACAAAAACGGTATAAATCCTTTTTGTCTACAGCAATCACTACAAAAACGTTTCCTAATTTAGCAGCACAGATAACGTATCAGATATGCAGAACAGTCTTCATAAATGACACTTTGATATACCTACTTTTATATGACCATTGTTGCCTTCATCTCTTAAACTATTCCTTGGTTGAAAATCAAAGCTCTTTTGACCAGGTTTTCCTTTATCTTCTGGACTGGACAGCTGAGTTTTCAGGGAACCATTGCCTTCCACAGTATGTGCAGGCTGGCTTCCTTCCAGGCGAACAGATTGATACTGATGCACATTTGGCAGGTTGGCAAAGGATGACTGCAATATTTGCATTAAACTCATGAAGTTGATTTGCTGTAGCTGGATATACATACACAAAGTTAACACTATAAACAACTTTAACAGGAATCTTAGCAAAAATTCTATGTCCAGGCTATGTTATATCTGTTCATTATTCTGTTAACATAGGTGACAAACTAAACATCCCAAATTTTCAATAATGATTCATTTGTATGATTGTTTATTGTACTGGACTTTGTTTTAAGATACATTAAATAGCTGCCACACACAGGCTATGCTAAATTCCTTCACTTTTTTTGTGAAATCTGAGTAAATGTAAGTTCACACAGAATTGTCTCAATGTACTAAAAAAAATCAAATCCAAATATAGCTGCAAAGTTATTACAGCTTCAGAATTTTTCCCTTATCTATACCATTAGAGCTCACTGCATTGTGTGAACTAAAATATACTCAAACTTTTATTATTATATTACTCATTTTCTTGAGCCAAAAGCAAGAGTTAAATCTAAAGTAAGTTTTCACAGTAGTTTACATGGAACTGGAAATCTCTTTCAAAAACAATCACATACAGAATACCTTTAAAACAGCAAAAGTTTTAAATAACAGTTTATACTGTGAACAGTATTTTCAATAATGAAATGTTCTAACCTGAACTAACTTAAACATTTCCTCTTGGAGTATCTGCCTGACAGTTTCTGATGTGTTTAGTTTCTCTTCTGCAGGGACTTCTTGCTTCTTTGCATGAATAGAAGTACTGGAGGCAACACTTGACATAGTTGACACAACAGTCTGAGAAGGCTGACCATCACTTAGGGAAATCTCAGTATTACTTGAGAAGAAAAGGAAAATGATGAAACTATTAAACACATTCATAGTTCAGAACACCTATATGAGGTTGTCTTAAATCAATCCAGAAAATTTTAAAGTTATCTTCATTTTTTTAAAGCACAGTTAACTTGTTGGAACAATTTAATAATTAACACTGCACAATCTTCACTGGTGAGTATGCATGACATCTTTTTCCTAATGCTTCCTAATATACTGAATGAGAAACAGTAATAAAGACCTAAGATCTGATTTTTCAGTCACAAGTGGATCCCATGTTCTCTTCACTAGAGATACTGGTAGAAAACAATGATTTGACGGAAAGAGGGCCTGGTTACTCGAAACCAAACAGCTGATGGAAAACGGACAAGGATATTACTAGCTGAAATAAGAGAGATCATAGATAGAATCATAGAATCATTACGGTTGGAAAAGACCTCTAAGATCATCTAGTCCAACTGCCAACTCAACAACACCATGCCTACTAAACCATGTCCCAAAGTGCCACATCTACACATTTTTTGAACACCTCCAGGGACAGTGACTCCACCGTTTCTCTGGACAGCCTGTCCCAATGTTTTACCACTCCTGCAGTAAAGAAATTTTTCCTAATATCCAATCTAAACCTCCCCGGGCACAACTTGAGGCTGTTTCCTCTTATCCTATCACTAGTTATTTGGTAGAAGAGACCAACAACTTCCTCGCTACACCCTCTTTTCAGGAAGTTGTAAAGAGCAATAAGGTCTCCCCTCAGCCTCCTCCAGGCTAAACAATCCCAGTTCCCTCAGCCACTCCTCCTAAGACTTGTTCTCCAGACTCTTCACCAGCTTCATTGCCCTTCTCTGGACNACAGGTAGATGGCAAATTCACTTTCATTTAAATAATTAAATGTGCCTTTATATATTTGGAATTAAAAATCAACAACAAAATTCCAGATCAGAAAACAATTAACATTAAAATAACGTGTACCAGACAATACAATATATTGAGTTTTCTCACTGAGATATTTAGATCTTGTAGTAGGTAAAGGCTAATACGTAGATGAAGTCCTCAGATGGAGAGGGTTAAAATTTACATTAAGTTATAAAGAAACTGAAAGACTTTACCTACATCAACAGAAATTGACCCAAGAGACATTTCTCTATTTAAGAAAAATGCTGACATTGCTATGGGTAACAGGCAACCTTTGGAGGATTTTTGACAACTGAATAGGATGGCATCCAAGCATGTAAAGAAAGAAATAGGTGCATAAAGCAATGGCTAATCAGTAATCCTGAAAATGTTTTGGATATGCAATAGATGCGAAGCGGCACAGGAAATCTTTTGGAAGACAATTAGAATGTCTAAGCATGGCATGAAACCCTAGAAGTTGGGAGATTTTTTTTTTTTTTTTTAAAAAAAGCTGGCATGAAAAATTTCTCAAGACTGATGTAAGATGAGAGACACAAGTAAATGGAATCCAAAGGTATTTGTACTTCAGCTCTTCCTCTAAACTGAAAAAACTCAGAGAGGACTGTTGTAGAAGTGAAAGCCAGATATCAACTCCTGACCCCTTTCCCCAACTCCATTTACAGAAATATTATATATACGTTTATGGGTATCTAGCAGTTTCTGTAGGACATTTTAATAATTTAATTCAAATATTAATGTGTACTCATAATATGAATATATATTCATAAAAATATGAATACAAGTTTATAATGTTATAGTTTAGGTGTTTTATGTAACAATATATCTTCTATAGTAATTTATAATTATAATGATTCTGTCTTGAACCAGATGACAAAAGTATCACTTCTCTTGAAATCTGATAGCTCTGAATTATGTTTGATTCATGTGACATTCTGGACAACTTGCAAGAGTACATATTCCTGAAGGATTACAGTACAAAAAGGTTTCAGGAAAGGCTACTTTGTACTACAGTTTGCAGGTACAAATCAAATCTACACATCATGTTATTTCAGACTGAAAATTTAATAGGGGTAGTCCATTTTTTATTATGTAAAACATTATAGGTTTATCTTACCTGTGAACTTCTGCATCTTGTTCTAGAGAGAATGAGTGAGAAATGGTGCTAGGAACAACCTCAGTCATGCTATAAAGAAAGAAAAAACTACTAAATACTACAATGATTTGTTAGGCTGTTAATTCTCACTTTATATAAACATGTATGTGTGTGTATATACATTTATATAAAACCTCCTGAAAAAGTATTTTAATTAGTATGAGATAAAATATCTGAAAGCCACCCGATCAGAGCTATACTGATCTGCATTGTTTCAATTACTGCATTACACTGCAATTTGAGCTGGCAAATATTGATATTCATGCTTTGTCTCCCTAGCAATCAGAAACTGACTCGAACAAAAGCACTGAAAAGATTCTGGCTGTTCAATACAAACAGGAGGCAAAAAAGAGGTTGTTCTGAGTTGACAAAAGAAGACAAAATTCAATTTAAGCAACACTGTCAATATCATTACAATCTGCCTTCCTGAAAAAGAAAAGCCAGTATCATAAGAAAAACTTGAGGGGCATCTTATGTGCAGTTACTTTTTTTCTTTCAAAACAAAAATATATCAGTTTAAAATAGTAAAGGATTCTAAGACTTTCTAAAATTAAGCCATTTAAAACTTTTCCACAAACACTTTTTATACATATATATGTATATATACACACACAGAGAGGAATATTTATATGCCATCACAATTAGTAAGACTTTCTAAAAATTAAGACATTCAGGCACTGTAAATCAGAGGAAAAGATTTCATCACTACAAACACATTTGGAGGATTCAAGAAGAAAGCTAACTGAAATAATAAAAATAGGTTGATATTTTTCTATCATTAAACCAAACTAAAACATCTCAAAGGACCAAGATTCCTCATGGTACATGTCAGAAACCCTGTGTTTACAGATTATAGACAAAAACTTGAAAAACTTCATAGAAACCAAACTGAGCAGTAAGCAACTCAAACAGATGATGTGACAACCAGGTTTATGTACTGCTTCTATAATTTTATATACATTATATTATAAATGCAGAGATATTTTAAACTGTAACATTTTAAAAAGACATAAAGAAATAAATTTCTTAAGTTGTTTAAAATACCTCCCCTGCCTCTTTCAGGAGCTAACAAGCTTGTCACCCACACCCATTTTTATTTCACCTTCTGCTTCCTAGACAACAACCTCTCTTTCTTCTATGTTGTGTAACAAATTAACTGTTAAGTTTCCTAGAATCACAGCTCTCCACCTGTATTTAGTATGAAGATGCTGCTCCTATTTCAAGTCCGGGGAATTAACTGTGTATCTGAAAGGTTCTGCAGTTATTCTCTATCCTTCACCCAGATATAAAATGCATCTTCCCACAAACCATGTGTCTTTTATTTAATCATTACTCAAATGACCTTCATCCACCCAGCGCTTTCTATACGCGAAATGCCTGTATTTGTGAAATAGGAGATGACTGAAATTTTGTTTCAAATTGAGAGTTTGTTGCTATAAACAGCAAGAACCCATTGAGACTTCATTGGATACCGTTATGAACAAAACCACTTTAGATTTTTAAACAAAGTTAAAACAGAAATTAAAACAACAACAAAAAAGTCTCTCACGCGTTCTGTTCACCCTTTCCTTCCTTTGTTTTTTCCACCTTTTGGTCTTCCTGGGGACTATCTATGTCTGAAATGGAGACGCACTGGAATATAAAAAGATGCATCTGAACTTGTAAATTTTGTAAAACCCCCCTTCTGCTTCAATAAAGGTTTATTTTATTAGCCTAAGGCAAACACACTTGATTAATCAGCCACTTGAAAAAATCGGACTGAAAAATAATCAAAATGACACACTTATCAGCGGACAGCTACAGATTAGAAATAAGGAGATATTAGATTAATCTGTGCATCTTTCTTTTTAAGTCGTTATTATGAGTTTTTATTTGCAAATTCATATCCATATAGTACCCTGGAAATACACTCTGCTAATCTCACAACTCCTAGGGAATAATGAAAATGTGGAAACAACCCTACTATACACGAACTATTAACAAACTAAGAAATTGAAACAAATGCAGGATTTTACCCATGCCACAGATTCATTATAGTAAAGTGCGCTATAGAATTGAAGACCACAATACATTTATTGTTACTAATCCCATTAATGGCACTGAATTTAGAGCACTATAGGCAAGTAAACTGATGGCATTGCAATTGACATTTCAGTATACTAGCCTTTAGCCAAATGCAAAGAAAGGAGACTTATAACCAAAGATGATGCATGAAGAAACAAGGCTTGGTTACAGATCCAGACTGTTTTCAGACAGGAGCAAAATAAACATCTTCTTGTATTTAATTTAAAAACAAGCAAACATGAAAACAAGTGGTAGAATCTTTACTTAACCACTCTGTGACAACTTCAGAAAGAGCATACGTTTTTAAAGGGAAAAAAAAAGTTGTTAATACAGCTTTCTAGTACAACAAAATACACAAAAGAATCTGGTCTATTAACCAGAAGACCATATTTTTTTTTAAATTTACATGGTTTTGTACATACGTGTGCATACATAAACATATATTTATATGCAGTGTTATACATTATATAGATTTAATATAAGTACACACATATCATTATATATATTATATATACAGGCATAGACACATTTAGTTTTACAAACAATGAATCAGTTCTCAAAAGTGCTCACAGCACATTTCACTTTACTACTCTTTAAGTACTTGTGACTTTTATTATTGAGTTAAGCCAGGGAAAAAAGTCACCAATCCTAAATGCTTTAAGCCCTCAATTTCTGAGGTATACTGAGGAACTTAGGATATTTTGAAAAGAGTATTCATAATAATTTGATGCTTCTACACAAGATGGTAACTTGCCTTTCCTCTTTGATGATCTACAGGTTTGATCTTGACAGAGCTATTGGAGCTCTTTGGAGTTTCATATGGCTCTTCAAAGAACTCTACAAAATACACACAATTACTATAAATCAAAAAACTACATTAAATATAGTACTGTTATGTTATTTCTGTCAACTGGTCACATTAGTCCACTCTTTCTCTAGCAAGGAGAAAGGGGTTGAGAGAGATCTCAGCAAATTCAAAATCTGTGTTATCCCTAGTGATAATGCATGCACCAGAAGGAAAAAAAAAAAAGCACCCAACTTATTTTTCATGTCACTTTCATGGCAGAAGTATGATAAACTTAATCTATGTATACTCAGCTCTTACAATTTTCAAACCACATTTTACACAGTTGCATGAATATTTCTGGAATGAAAGTAAATGATAGAATTAAATATGTTTATATACATTGTCCTATCTGTATAGCAAAAGTAAGTTATGTAAGTGAAAAACTGATCAGAAAGTCTTGAGAAAGCAATTGTATAAAATTCAAGTATAATATAAAATGGATACAATAATAATTTCAATAGAACAATGAAAATTTACTTCCATCTTTTAATTAGACAGAGGGACACATAATCCTATTCAGGCAAAACTTCTGCTTTATATGTCAGACCATAGTAAAAGGATATACCATAAAAATGTACCTCCATTTTCTGATGTTACGTCTAACTCCTCCTGAACAAATGGTCCCACTTCATTAAGATCTTCAGTCAT
>VZTL01078537.1:0-28350 GCA_013400535.1 Scopus umbretta
AGGGCAGGGGGCGATCCCGGGGGGAGCCCCGTGAGGGGACCCGGTCGCCCTTCGCCGTCCTCAATGCGAGCCCCCTTGAGGGGGACCCGGGCCCCCCCTCGCCGTCCCCAACGCGATCCTCCTTGAGGGGGACCCGGTCCCCCCTCGCCGTCCCGGGGGGAGCCCCGTGAGGAGATCCGGTCGCCTCTCGCCGTCCCCAACTCGAGCCCCCTTGAGAGGGATCCGGTCCCCCCCTCGCCGTCCCGGGAGGAGCCCCTTGAGGGCACCCGGTGCCCCCTCACCGTCCCTGGGAGGAGCTGCCCAAGCAGACCCGGTGTCCCCCTGCCCAGGCCAGCCCTTGTGAGGAGCCCCGTGAGGGGATCTGGTCCCCCCACCCTCCATAGTCCCTGTGAGGAGCCCCGTGAGGGGGTCTGGTCCCCCCAGCCTCCACCGTCCCCGTGAGGAGCCCCGTGAGGGGGGCTGGTNACTGTTTTGCTGTCGAAGATTGAAATGAATGTTCCTATCTGGCTACCCCGTGAGCGGGAAGGTGTTGAACTGGTGCTTACGCCTGTGAATGCAAGGGAGAAAAAGAATCAGAGACAAGAAAAAGGGAATAGGACCATTAAGAGTTATTGTTAAAACCTCCCAGGGAAACTTGATTTCGTGTGCCCCGTGTCACCGTGAGCTGAGGTGCCGCTTCCGGATGCCATGAAGGGCATCCTGGGGTCCTCCAGGGAAGAGCTCGATGGGGGAAAATGGGGATGTTTGGGCAAAGATTGTTCTCAAACGTGACTACTGCCTGGCATCCTGGGCTGCACCCGAAGCGGCGCGGCCAGCAGGTGGGGGGAGGCGATTCTGCCCCTCTGCTCCGCTCTGGTGAGACCCCACCTGCAGCGCTGCGGCCAGCTCTGGGGCCCTCGGCACAGGACAGACATGGACCTGCTGGAGCGGGGCCGGAGGAGGCCACAGGGGTGATCCGAGGGCTGGGACACCTCTGCTGCGGGGCCAGGCTGGGAGAGTTGGGGTTGTTCAGCCTGGAGAAGAGAAGGCTGCGGGGAGACCTGGTTGGGGCCCGTCAGCACTTACAGGGGGCTCGGAAGAAAGATGGGGACAGGCTTTGTAGCAGGGCCTGTGGCGACAGGACAAGGGGTGATGGTTTTAAACTGAAAGAGGGGAGATTCAGGGTAGATAGAAGGAATACATTTTTTTATGCTGAGGGTGGTGAAACACTGGCCCAGGTTGCCCAGAGAGGTGGTCGATGCCCCATCCCTGGAAACATTCCGGGTCAGGCTGGACGGGGCTCTGAGCAACCTCATCTGGTTGAGGGTGTCCCTGCTCATGGCCGGGTGGTTGGACTAGATGGCCTTTAAAGGTCCCTTCCCACCCAACCCATTCTATGATTCTACAATCTCACTTCAGGATTTTATGACAGCAAACCATGCAGTGATACCCCCGGCCCTGACTTGACAGTCCTGGCCCGGCATTCAGCGGAGAGGTTTTGCCACCGGGGCGGCTGTCAGCTCTGCTCAGCTCGAGTGCCAAGTGCCATAAAATGGAACGAAAAATAAATTACCAACCGGGCCGTGGGGTGCGGCTGAAGCACACAAACCCTGTGCTGCGGGAGCATGCTCTGCATCCGCGCTGGCTGGGAATGATCCAGGGATTTGAGGACTTTTCTTCTGCAGCTTGAACCCTTTGGTTTGTGGCACTGCCGTACACCGAGCCATTTTGTTTTAACAAGTAGGCCAGCGATCTCCCTCTTGCAATTCAGCAGTAAGCGTGTGCCCACGCGCATACACGTCTATGTTTTCTTTTAAAGGGTGGACGCTGGTTTGGTTGATACGGGTTTGGTTTTGGTGAAGAGGCTGGACATTTCTGGCACTTCAAAAAACCGGGGCAGCGCTCAGCATCTCGCAGGACCTTGGCGGTCATCCCCGGAGCGGCACCGGGTGAACAAGAAACTCTGGCAGCACTGTGAATGGCATCGCCAAGCGGCTCTCACACCGCCCTAGCAACCAGCCCCGCCGCTTGGCAGGATCGGTCCCGAACGCTAACGAGATAAAGGGGCCTCCGTTCAAACGGGGTGATTAAACGGCAGTAACTCCAGGCAGCTATAGTTAGCTCGTCGTCGTCATGAAGCTGCCAAGCGTAATGAATGGAAATACCACATTTACGGTATGCGGTGCTGGTGCGACTCGAACTGTACGCCAAAAACTGCAGGTTTTGGCACCTGTGGGTGTGTAACGGTGCTGTTACAGACACACAGACACACAGACGACAGGAGCTGCTACTCTCCGGCGTGAGGTGAGAGCAAGGGTCCGTGTTTCCGAGCAGGCTGAAGAGAGACGGGATGATAACACGATAAGCGACTTAATTGAACGCTATGGAGCCTGAAAAGATAATCATGGGCCTGTGCTGCATCTTCATGCACGAGGAATTGTGTCTCTTTTTAAGCGGGGAGAAGCAAAGCTCTCAAAAACCTGCCTGAGTGTTTACATCAATTTCCTGGTGATTGGTGAGGAGGGACCCGGCGCACTTGATCAAAGCTGGCAGCGCTGTTGCCTGAAGCATGTGCCAATAACGGGAGCTGTAAGAATCTCTTTTTTCCTGCCAGAAATGCGGTTTTTAATCCGGGCGCTCTCCCTTCCCTGTGTGAGACAGCCAAAAGCACAGGTAAGGCAAATGCAGAAAGGTGTAGCATTAGTCCTGCCTGAAACCCGGCAATTCAGCCTCCCCGCTGCAGGCCTGGACTATCGGATGCCCTCAGGAAGAGGGTGCTTTTCTCGGCTGTCTCCTTTTCCAGCGCTCCTTATTTTCATTGAGAGAGGGGGCATTTTAATTGTCTAATCACAGCAAGTGCAGCATTTCATTCAGAGCCTGAAATTCACCCCTTCCGCAGGCAAAGAAGCCGAAACCCACAGGGGTGATGCTCAGACTGTACTGGGGGGCTTACACCCTGTCCGGGTGTAGGCTTCACCCCGGTTGCGTAGTGATGCCGTTACACCCGCTGCAAAATGTTTGTCTTGCATAGTACTATTCTGTCCTCAGTTACAGAACTTATCCAACATATTTAGGTTGTTAAATCATTAGCCACCAAAATAAACGGGACCCGAGTGGCTATAGCACGAATGAGTTCCAGAAATCCCCTGCCAGTTCTGAACTTGGCGATGTCAGTGAAGTGATACCAGTCAGGCCGGCGCCGGCGTTTCCCACTGGATACAGTACATTCAGCACATCCTTTCCGACATGTGTAACGCCATCTTTTCCAGACACTTTTCACTTTCCAGATATTTTATCAGCCCTTGGAGCAAGATGCAAAACGTCGGTAGTTGCCCTGTCTGTTAGTGACCTGCAGTAGCACGCCCTGGGATGAATCGTTAATGCTTTCACAGGACAACTGACAACGGGCAGACAATAAAGACTCTTTTTTTCATACCCAATTCCATAAAATGAAGCACCAGTGTAAAAGCAGACACATTTCCAGCGGTGCTAAACCCGGCTGCTGGGCTTTGGGGACATCTCAGGACCCATGACAAAAAAAAAAAAAGCATGCTTTCATTCATCAACACTTTGTAGGTTGCCTTCTCTCTACATAGATGGGGAATACTGTTAGGAATTGCTCTGTGTTACAAGAATTTCCCCTCTTACAATACTTTCATGTGCTTGTGGGGAACTGCAGGATAATTTATGTGGGAAGGGACCGTCGGAGTCACCTAGCCCAGCCCTCCATCGCTCGGAGCGCGTCTCCCCAGATCAGGTTCCTCACCGAGTTTTCAACATCTCCAAGGATGGAAAGTTGTACGGTGGGGTAGGGCAAAGGAGATTGAACAGAATCGGTTTTCATGTGTGAGGCAGCAAAAAAAAAAAACAACCCCACGTTTCTTGCTTTGGCAGCCTCCTCTCCAGGCTGCAGGCTGCCTACCCCACACGTGCACGCTGCTCACCAGATTTTAGCTTTCCTCAGCACTTTGAGCTTGCAGCCCAATTTTGTTCCGTCAGCTGTATTATTAATCAGCAGGCTGCAAATTATGTTGCTATAACCCACGTATTTTTTGTATTTTAAACCAAAAATAACATAAATTGGTGTGTAGTAAACAAATCCCAGCTTTCCGGGAGAAGCACGGAACTGGCACAGCAGAGCAAGGGGAGCTGCGGGTGCTACGGGGCCAGGGCAGCCGGGAGCCCGCGTGTGGGAGAACGACCTCATCCAGGCCAGATGCCCTTGTCAGCAGATGGAGATAATTAGTGGAGCGCTCGTCCAGACAGGCTCTGTACGGATCCCGGGTTAGCAAACACACCTGCGAGACCGTCTCCCTCCTGCTTCTCACCCACGGTGCCACTTGGTCTGTTCAGCTGGGGCGGATGAACCCAAAATCCTGGGGTTTCAGCCCGGCTGAGCCACCACACAGAGCCACCCAGAGAGCCGGGTATGGCCCTTAGCCATCACCCAAACCCAAAGCCATACTGAGCGAATCGCTCTCTAAAGAGAGGCTGAAAAAAGAAAAGGACAATATAAAATATTTTAAAATCTCCTTGACTTCCTAACCTTTCATGCAGAAAAAGGACATACAAAAATACCAAAGGAAAAAAAAAAAAAAAAAAAGAGGCTGATTAATGGCTGGGCCAGAGCTATTCTCCCATGTCCATGTTTCCTATTCAAACTAATTTTGCCTTTGTAAAGGTCAGTTTATATTTCTAGATTCGGTGCAGCACACACTGCTTTGGCTGAGGGCAGGAAAGAAGAAAAAAAAAAAAAAAAAGCCGTTTAATAATACATAGGATTTTTTCCCTCCTGCTACTGAGAAGTACACTGCTTCGCGGAGCTCCGGTGCAGCTTTGGTGGTGGCATGAACAGCGGTGTAAGGCACGGCTCGAGCGCGGTCTGGCCGCGTTAGCCCTGGCAGCTCCACTGAAATTCCTCCGCATTTGCACTGCTGCCGTCAAGAAAAGATGAATTCCCCGGGGAGGGGGGGGATGGGTGTGTGACAGTAATGTGCGATCAGTTGCCCTGTAGTAGTATTAATGTACAAAAATAAAGTGGAAATTAAAAACAGCGGGACAGGAAAGTGCTGCGAGTGTCAAGCTGGGGAAATTAAACCACTCTAAGTCACCACGTGCGCCGCTCGCTCCTCCACGCACCCTCTGATTTCTCCCCAAAGTGGCATAAATCAAGTAGCTACTTAAATGTCGGCGCCTACAAAGGAGCCGAGCGGCCGAGTCCTGGCTGGTGGGGACGCATCGGTGGAGTGAAGCCAGCTCGTCCTGCAGCGTACCCATCACGCCGTGACGCTCCAACGCCGCCGCCCGTGCGCAGGGCCCTTCCCTTTCCCGTCAGGACTGAGGACATCAGAAACACGAACACAAGCTCTTTGGCACAGGTGCCGCGCTTTCCTCTCTTTTTTTTTCCCCTTTAGCTTTAAAACACCAAGGCCAGGGCAAGGCGTTGAGTTTGTATCTCTTAGAAGGAAAGAGCCGCTGCTGCAGCCCTGGCTCAGCTTTATTCTCCTGGAGCAAAGCCGGCCGTGCACGAAGCTGCCTGTTTTGCCCACCTCGCCCTGCCCACAGCAGCAGCGAGACCCTGGCTTTGGGCACAAACCATTGCTGGAAGCCTGAACATCAGCCGAGACACAGCGGTGAGTTGTCCGCTAAGGAAACAGCTCCTAACAGAGCCTGCCTCTTCGAAACGGGAATGCTTCGAGGGAGGAAATGTCAGAGCTCAAAATCTATCAGGCACAGGTGAAGTATTACCCACAGCCGCTGCCAGCGCCTCCAGTGCTCTGCGAGGAACGGAGAATTAAACGGAGGAGGAAGGGTCCGAGACACATTGGAGCCGTGCTGAATCCAGGGCTGGATAACGTGGCAGAGGACAGCACGGAGCGGCCAGTCTGAAGAATAATCGAGCGGCTGAGCAGATGTGACGCCCAGACCGTCGAGCTCCTGGGGGTGAGCCCACGCAGCGAAAGCGGCATCAGCAGCACAACCCCTTTACTTTCTATTCACTGCAGATCAAGAGGCCGATGCTTGTTCGCCGCCTTGTGCCCGCAGATCCTGCCCCGCCACAGCTGCACCCAGGCCTCAGCACCCTCCTTGCAGCCTGAAAATAACACTGTTTATTCACTTCTTCCTCCACCTTCCCACATCACGTCTGATTTAGCGCTGGTGTCAGAGCACCCACCCACCCAGGGCGAGAGCAGCAACCGCTGCTGCTTGCTGGCTGCGAGGGATCCCAGCCTGCTCCTTCCGTCTCACTGGCAACAAAACTAGTCGAGAGCCAAGCTTTTGATTTCCCAAACTCTCATCAATTTGGCATCAACTTCCTTGAAGGCTTCCTTTTTTCTTCTGTCTTGTTAAACTGACCTAAAACTGCCAAAGCAAAAAACAAAAGATGACGTCTGTCTCACGTCGTAGGAAGCCACCTTTGTAAATCCCCAGCAATGAGCTCGTCACAGCCCCCAGTACGGGGGGATGCCGTCAGAGCCATCGCTCTCTGCACACCCACATTTTCCACTGCTTTCCACCTCCTGCTATTATTTTTCACGTACCACCACAACCAGCCTTTACAGACCGCGAGCCTCGCACTTGGGAGCGGAGGCGCCTGCCGGAGCGATGGCAAGAGGAGAACCCTGAGGAGATGACACGACTCCCGGCTGCGTGTCCTGGGGGCCTCCAGGGATGGCCTCAGAGAGCCCAAATTTTGCCACAGTGCTTCCCAATTTCTCTCCCACCCCCAGAGTCAGTTTGTTGTGAGCGATTAGTGCCGGCACCAGCGCACCTGGGCAGAAGGAGCTCCAGCATGTCTCAGCATCGCCTCCCTTTCCCTGCCCAGCATCTTTCCCCACTTTCCTGCTTACCACACAAGCCATTTATCCCGGCATCTCGATCATTAATAAAGGTGCTAATTAAAAGCACAGTCTCTACCTGCCTGTAACCCCCGATTTCACTGGTTTAGCCGTGGCTACCGAAGCCACGATGGGCGAGGGGAGCCCAGGCACAGCAGGAAGGGACCATGCAGGGTCTGCGGCGCTGCAAGGCAATTTTGGAGACCAGTACCCGGATCAGCTGCATTCCTGATCTCTCTAAGCATTTTGCACCCATAGCAGAAATCCAGCCATGAGGAAGAAAACAAACAGAATTATTTTAAGAATTATGTTTTTCTTTCTAAAAGCAGACGCCTTTCTTTTGCCATGGCTGTCCCCAGCATGCCAAATCCGGACAATGCCCAGACTAAACAGCATCACCTCAACGCTGCCGTCTCCCCACGCTTCGGGGCAAATCCCTTGCAGCGCTTGGATCCAGGCTTGGCTTTAGGCAAAGGCGCTACCCCAGGAACAACTCACCTGCTCACATTAGTATTTGTTTTGCCAGCTCCCAGCATTTGCGTTCCTGCACGTTTGCAGTACTGAGCCTGCAGAAAACAAGCAGCCAGGTTATCTTTGGCATGGACCTTCACAAAGCATCGCTTCAAATTATCTGGGAGAAGCTGAAGGGAAAGAAAAATGGGAGTTAGCCAGGGTCTTCCTATTCATAGATTATTTTATTCATTAATTAAAGCAGAGCAGGCTTCAGAATGGGAACAGCTTCCCTGAGGTCCCAATTAAGTGGGATGGCTTTGCACTAGCCGCAGCGGGTATCCGAGGGACTGGGCGAGGACGAAGGGATTGATGGATGGTAATGAAGGAGCTGTTCGAACATGTGCAAGTGAAGTTCTCAAATGACCTTAAGCAGCCTGGTTTGGGAAAGCTGTGCTGTCTGCGCCAGGAGATGCTATCTCCTCCGAGAACAACCCAGCTGAGGCATCATCCAGCCCTTTGTATTTTAGATCAAACGTCTTGGGAATATTTCAACGTGAGAAATAACCAACGCCAAGTGCACAGCAAGATGATTTTTTTTTTCCCCAAGACCGGCCATTTCCCTGTATGGCTGTTCTAATTGCAAATAGTGTTTTTAAGCTTAAAAAAGTGTTTTGGAAGCGATGCAAACTGTCCAACCTCCCAGCCTGCAGGACTGCTAACTGATGGGGAATGGATCATGCTTCGTAACTGCCGTTTCTGGCTCTCGGCCTGATGCTGGCCGTCGCCAGAGACAGGTCGCTGCAGTAACAGCCATCAACCTGGCTGAAACCCGTAATTCCCATGTCCATGCTTAGCATCCTCTCGGATCCCACAACATGCTGAGGCAGAGCCGTATTTAGCTGACTTAGCCTTGGTGGGGGGAGGTGTCGTCAACTTAAATTTACAATTCAACTCAAATTTATAACTCAACTTGAATTTACAACTCAAGCCAAAACCCTCCAAAGCTGGGAATGCAAAGGGGTCAAGGAGCAGAGGCTGACAACCACCACCCTGCAGAAAAGTCTCCTGGCCCAACACATGGCTGGCATGTCGCGCGGGGAGCACATTTGAGATAACGCCCAAGGCAGTTTGGGAAATTAGCTTTTAATTAATATGACTGTGCGTTTTCTAGAAGCTCCTAGCTGGGAGTTCAGCAGGGCAAGGTTGGCAGCGATGCTGAGCTGCTCTCTTCCAACCCAAGCTGAGAAGACGCAAAGTACCCCGCATCTGATGTGCTCATGATGGCAGCACGGCTGTTTGGGGAAGAATAGCTCAAAAGACGCTCATTTAGCCCAAGATTGCTTAAACCCTCCTTCTGACGGCACCCGTGTTCTGGCGCACCAGCTGCAATGCTCCAGGTTTCGGTGTGCCTCCAGCAACGGCCCGCGGGCAGCCCGAGGATGGGAGGCGGGAAGCGATGCTGCGGCTTGCTGGCGCGTGGCAGCCGGTGGCACCGGGACCGGGCATTGCGGGCTCCAGGTCACCAGCAGCGTGCAAAAATTTGGCTGCTAAAGAGGTGCTAATGGTGACAGAGCTGTGAGCCTGATCATCCCCGGCCAGCCAGGTCTCCTCCGGCCATATGGTGCTGGACAAGTCTGGCAAGCCCTGGCCGTCACTGGAGGTGTGCACAGGGCTTGAGCCCCAAAATCAGGCATGGTACACGGGGCAGGGCAGGGTAGCTGAGGGTCCCCAGCCGTCCCCATCACCCCCTTCCTCCCAATTCCCCCAGGCTGGATTTGTTGGAGGCGCTGGAGTTGTCCAAAAGGGACGGGAAGGCAACTGCTCACTCCCCCTGCACGCATCTCCCCGCTGCCTTCTCCCGGTGGGCTCCAGCTGCTGCTTTTGTGCCCGATATTAGCCAGTAAGCCTTGCATGTCCTCACTGACCAGGGGGTCATCCCGGGAATGCCACTGCTGCGTGGGACATTGGCGGTTGCCAGCGGGGACGCATGGACCATCTCTCCTATCTCCTTTCTTAGGTGGCCGCAGGCAAAGGTTTCACCGTGCCGAGGTGGAAAGCAGAGCTTAGGGCTCTACCCCTCAGCCTGTGGCTCCCAAGTCCACGTTTTTCCTCTCGGTGGCCCCCCAGAAAAGGCAGGGACTATGTGATCTCACTGTGACGTCTGTTTCATGATGCACACCATGGCCGATCACCGGGAAAGAGTCTGGATCAGCTAGGGCTGCTTTTATGTGAGCCAAAGGAAGCATCAGCCTGGGCTCACACAACCCTGTGGAGCCCTGAAGGCATTTCCAGTGCTGGTTTGACCTCCCTCGTCCTCCCAAACTTGCAAGATGAGGAAGATGTTTCCAGCTGAAGAACAAAACCAGAATAACCAGCTGGGCCATCAGTGCCTTCGGACTGGAGAAGACTCCAGCTGCCAGACAGTTTCTACGGAAGCAAGTCCTTTGACGGCAAGCGGAGCCTGGGCAGGGTAGCGGCAGTAGGTGATGCGCGACCTCTGCCAGGCCAGAGGCAAAACCTGCCCTGGGCCGAGTCACGGTGGCCTCGAGAAGGATTCGTGTGGCTCCCCTGTAGAGTAATTCCCTAACAGATGGCTGGGTGGAGAATAATCAACATCCTCCTCTATCAGCGCCAGGTGAAAAACCAGCAGCATTACTTATCATAAAAAAGGAGACAATTTTCTAGGGCGATTTCTCTTCCTCAAAGCGTGGGGTGAAGCGCGCATGCAGCTCCTCGCCCCCAACCTCCATCCCAGCTCCAGCAGCAGCTCTGGCATTGACCAGCCCTGTTCCTCACACCCGCCCGGAGGACTTCATTCCTCCAGCTTCCTTTCTGCGATGCCTGGTGGGAGCTCAGAGGCCAGGAGTGGGTTTCCCTCAAACCCAAGGAAGCTCTGGATCAGCTACCCTGTCCACCTGCTAGCCTCTGCTCAAGGTCTCATTTCGGGAAGGTTGAGGTGGCCCCAGCTCCATCCACACACCCAGAGGTGCACCTCAACCCATGCACATGACCTGCTGCTCCCACAGCTCCCAAGCAAGGCAGGGTGCTTTTTTTTGCATGATGTGGACTGAAAACTCCCATCTGGATGACGTTCGCCACCGGCACGTGGAGTCAAGCCGGCTCATCCTAACTCCTTTCCTCCATCGAAGAGCCGGTTGGCACCACCAAGACGTTTTTCAGGAAACCGGCCCTGTCGTGGCACAGACACGGGCTTGGGAGGAGAGGCAGGACAGCACAGGAAGGGTGATGCTGAAGGTTGTGCTGCAACAGAAGAAAAGAAAAATGTAGCTGAAAGCCCCAGATGAAAAGGCAGGACAACCTGCAGAAGGCACAGAAGACATCAAGCATCAAACCTTGGCATCGCTGTCGCTAAAGCCCACCAGTGTCAATGACACGGCATGTAGAGGAGGAGAGGAAAGGTGCTGCAGGATTTCAGAGGAGACCTCTAAGATACGTGCAACAGATTAATCTGCAATCCGATGCTTTCAGCCAGGGAAATTTTGCTTGTCTCGTCAGCTGAGGAACTCCGTGACCTAGTTGTACATTGTCTATGTGTTTGTGGGTTGTATGCTCTCACCTAACAGCTGGGACCAAGGCTTGGCCACAGAAGAAGAGAACAAAAGACTATAAAAGCTCCCATGGAAAAGATGACTCAAACAAGCTGAGGAGCTTTGTGTCTGGGCTCTGTCATTAATCAAGCTCATTCAGATAAGTGAACCGTTCAAGCGATATCAGGCCCAGCAAGAAGAGCCAGAGCAAAATAATCAAGGCTCTAGAAGAACGAAGAAGTCTCTTGAAAATACAGACCAGATTTCCGATGGCTGCTGTGAGCATGTGTACGGAGCCAGAAAACCAGAGGGGCCGAGGGCTGGATGCACTGGGCCGAGCCCAGGATGTACTTTTGAGTCAGAGCTCGGAGGATTTGATGGCCACACCAAGCAAGAAAGACCCTTCAGTGGCTGGACCTGGGTGGAGTTTGGTTCAACGGTGCGTCCCATCAGCCCGGTTAGGAAAATGCAATGGTTGGGCTGGAGGCTTTTAAGCACCCTTTTCCCGCTCATTGAGGATTCGCTTGCCTGCATCCGAGTTCAGAAAATAGGAATGAGTTACGATTCACCACCTCTGAAGCATCTTTGCAAGAAACCACCCTTCAGCCAGCGCTGCTGGCTGACCACCGCCCGGGTCCCCCTTCCAGGCATCGGCCCCCCGACGCGGGTGCAGAGAAGAACCAGCATTTCAGCCTGTTCCCACGCTGGTGCTGTTGGGGTGAGAAGTTTGGTAGGGCTTTTGTATCACCCGACACCAGAATTAGATGATAGGAGGTAAAACCAGCAGAAAGCAAAGGGTAAGAGGTGCTGCTTGAGCCATCTCATGGTCCCTCTGTCACCTCCCACCCTGCTCTCTGTGCCTTGAAGTGGTGTTTTGAAAAGCTGGAAAAAATAGGGAATACCTTTTCCCCAGCCACCAAGGGAAGATCTCCCTGCACAGGCTCCCCACCTTCCACACGAGGCATCCTGACTTCTCCCCGTGCTGCCAGAAAGCTGGGACCTCAGCTTTGACTGGACGAAAATATCCCAGCCGAAGGCAGATGAAGGGAGACAGCATCATTTTGATGCTGACATTGAGACAGCATCAAAAAAAGCTGTGCTACCCTCACAGCAGTGGCGAGCTGAGCAAAGCTCTCAAAAAACTGCATTTTAATCTTGATCTGCTCCGAAAGTCGGCTCTGCAAAGCCCAGCGGCTTTGCATTCCCCGCCACCTCCGCACAGCGTGCTTCCAGCTTTAAAGGGTGTTTTGCTGCATTTTCTGATGCTTCTGATACTACTTTGTGGAATTGTAGATACTACTCCTACGCTCTCCGTTTCCAGGTGAGCTTCCCAAGGTTAATAAATAATATGGTCACGTGGCTGAAAAAAACAAAGCACGCAAGGGAGCAAATCTGCAGTGCAGGTGGGAGAAACATGGATGCACGTGGCTTCATGCGGGGAAGGGCTCCTGCAGCATCACCTGCACGGGATTTGGAGGCGAGGAGCCACAGAGACGGCGCACTGGAAAAATTTCCCATTTCTTCCCTGCTTCTGGGCACAGACACTTCAAAGCCCCAATCAACCATAACCAGCAGAAGTGTCCCAACGTAGAGAAAAACCCAGAATCACAAACAATGCACATCCTACCTGCTCAGACAAGGACCCAAATTAAAAAATGCAAACCATTGCTAATCAAGCGATGCTGGTGGAAGAGCATCAGCCTGATGATGACTGAAGACTGTCAGCCTGATGTCCTGAAGGACCGTGAGTTTAGCCTGTAACGTTTGGCCCTACTAATGGTGTCACAAAACCCTGTGGAGCAAAGGGGGAAGGCAAATTCCTGCCAATTTCTGGCAGCAGCATCCCCGGATGCCGGGACAGGGAAGGAGAGTGGGACTGGCTTAGATAAGAGGGCAAAACGCGGGGCCAGAGCTGGCACCAAGCAGCTCCCAAGGCCAGGAGGTTTTTCTCAGCTGTGGCTGGATTTAAGCTGGATATTGGGAGAGATTTCTTTCCATCAAAGCAGAAAGATCCAGGCTTCCCAAGTGGAAGGGGCAAAGGTGAAGCCAAGTGGGTTTGACGTGCAGCTTGGCAAGTCAACAAGCAAAAAGCATCGCTCCTCGGAAAGGGATTTGCAAGGCGAGAGCTCAGGGGAGCGTGGGGAGGCGGTGGCCAGCAATGAAGCACTTTGCACTGCGATCTTAACCGTTGGCTCGTGCTGTGGCCTTGGGAAGTACTTTAATGCACTGACGGCTCATTTTCCTTTTGTACAATAGGGATAAGAATACTAATCCATGCTTAGGAACCACGCCAGACATTAACCTTAAAGTGTAATCACTAGAGAACTCCTCCTGGTTCGCACTGCAGCACAAAATATTAATAACGGAGAGCTCAGCCCATCCCAAAGCAGGAAGAAGCGCCGTGAGCACGTCACCGCAGGTGGTGGAGCAGCCAAAGTGTCTCAAAACCTCTCAACCCCTCCAGGAGGGAGGGACGAGCAGCCGCGGGACCAGGCAGGGGTGGAGGAGCCGCGAAGCAGGGCACCCACCAGCACCGAGACAGCCCTTCGATGCTCTTATACTTTGATTGATAAACAGGGGTCCTGCCACACGGGCTCGGCTCACTCTTCGCACGGGAGGCTGTTGAAATTTTAATTGGCGTGTGCATATACATTCATCCAGCTCCGGTCTGAGATGTTGCCATGGCATCTCCCAGGCCCAAAGCACCGGCGTTCGGCTGCCGGATTATTCACACTCGGCCCCGCTGAGGAGGGGTTCATAGCCGGGATGCACCAGCACGGGGAAAAAGAGGCTGGTTTTTACATTCACAGGGCTTTAAAGAATCAGTGAAATCACTGCTAATTACTCACTTTGTTATCAGCAGGGGAGAGCACGCTGAAAATCCAGTAATTTCCAAATTTCCCAGTTGCCGAGAGGGGAGAAACAAGGAGCACTCTCTCTATATATATTCCCATATATTGCATCCTCCTGTGTGCAGGGTTCTGGGGCTGTTTCCCAGCAGGGAGCAATCCTGAGTCTGTCTCTCCTTAAGTGACTGAGTGACAACCAGAAGGAAACACTGCTGCAAAGAATAAACACAAAAATCAACATATTTGCAGCTCGTAACAGCACATTATTTAATTAAAAAAAAAAAAACCTATTAAGATCAGTGTGATTTCCCAGAGGGAAAAACATATTTAAATTACTTTGGCGGCTGATGCTCGCTGCAGTTATTGTAAGGCAGGGAGGTGGCTCTGCCCCGGACGCCCACCGCACCCGACAGCGATGAGAGGAGGAATATTTATAAAGCTAATTCCCCGTGCAGCCAGGTTACGGGGCCACCGTCACCCCGTTGAGTCTTCCCGGGAGGCTGCACGGGCTGATAATTTACAGCCTATTTAGTTGGACACATTTAAAAGAAGAGCCTTTGCACCCTCAATGTAAGTTTTGGGGGGGTTTTAAAAGCCTTCCGACTTGTAGGATATCGCAGGAATACATCACTGGGCATTGCTAAAGAGCTAGAGAATGCCAAGTGTAGTTTTGATTTAAGCTCATCTGGAGGCATCTTCTAGAAGAGCAGGTTTTTCCCCCATTTTCCTTACACAGCACCTGGAGCTCCGACTGGATGGGAGGACACCATCCCGAATTATGGATGAATTTGAAGGCAAAGATGGTTTATCCACAGCCGGTTTCATCAGATGATGTGGATTTTGGGCAAAGTATTATTTAGAAATTACATGGCAACAGCCGGGAATGAAGGGTCCCATTAGTGTTTTAATTTAATTTATTCCCTTACTTTTTTGCAAGGGTGCGGGATCAGGCTGTCAGACCTTTGATCCAGGCTGCCAAGACGACCGACACAACCACGCTCTTTCCAGATGGAAGCAGACAAGAAACTAGCAATAAACCCGCTCTTAATTAAACATTTGTCTTGCAATTACATACTTCTGAGTAATTATCGCCATCAAGACAAACACCAACTGGATTACTCAGAGAAGAGACAGACGGTAAAGGTTAACGGGTCTTTTTCCCCCTTTGCAGTTATTCCTGAGATCTTGCAGAGGGAAGGGCAGGACATCTGGAGAGCCGCTGCCACTACAAGGGAGGACCAAGCCCATTCGAGGAAAAGAGTTGGTCTGAACTGGCAGATTTTGAAATAACAGCACTGAGAGGATGGATAATGATTTCTTAGAATCATAGAATCATTAAGGTTGGAAAAGACCCCCGAGATCATCCAGTCCAACCGTCAACTTCAAGGTCTTGGTCCCGGCTTGGTACAACCTAGGCCACAGCCAACAGCCTCCAGTGGCTGGGCGCCATCCCTCCATAGAGCCTTCCCGTGTTTTGTCATCCTCAAGCTGAACGCAGCGCCAAGGGCCCACGGCTTCGCTGCAAACTTCTGGGCTCTGCAAACACTGAGGCTGGAAATCCTCACCTTCGGCTTATTCTTCTTGTCCCTCCTCCCACCCCAGCCCATCTATCCCCACAGCAGGTCAACTGAACAGCTGCTTCAAACACAGGCTTGTCTCCCTTTGAATCATCTCCTTCTACATTAAGCAACCCAAATGCCTGTCTTTTCCCTTGCATCAACCCTTTTTAGCCATCCCCACTTCCTTCTTCTGGCTTCTCTTTAATTTGTCCTAAGATGCAACCAGGACCTCACAGAGAAAGGGTCCGAGCCAAGGTCCCACCTGTAATTAGTACGCTGACTGACTGCTTTCCATTTCTAACAGAGTTCCTATTTGGTAAACCCAGTCATAGATATGTATGTTTGTTTTTTTAAATTGGCTTGCTTTGGAATAGGCACACGAATTGATTCCTACTTTCACCCGTGCTCCGCTGCAGTTACCAGGTCTCCTCTCAGGTTATCTCTGTCTGCTGTCATCCTGAGACGCGGCACGAGGAGAAGGTGAGGCAGCACCGTCCGGCACCGTTAGACAAACGAGCTAGGGAAGCAGAATTATCTGCAAATCCGTTTACCCACCGCCTTGAAGTTCTGGATAATTCATTGCATCCAACTGTAACTGAGAAGAGAAAAAAGGGATGCTCACAGCTGAGGTCTCCCTGGAGAGACCGAGGTGAGACGTAAGCAAGGAGGTACCGGACAGAGATTTAAACACCCGCATGCTCCCGTAGCAGGTATCACGCAACTGCGGTGACACTGCGAGTCTTCCCGACATCCCCATGCAGCTCAAGGTGGAGATGCTGTGGCGCAGCTGAAAGCATCACATAAAAACCTAGACTATTAAAACAAAAGAGAAAAATAGGGGTTATTAAATCCAAACTTTTTAATAGCTTTAATAGCTTGACTCACACAACAGCTGTCTTTAAGTCACGCTTACTCACAGCCGTCTCCCCTAACCGAACCATCCAGAAGTTGCGGGTCTCTTCCCTACTCCGAATGAATCATTTTTCTACTTTGAAAACGAAAAGCACGGAAACCTCAAAGGCGTTCCCAAAGGTTAATGGGATTTGCTGAGCCACAGCTGAATCACTAATGACTAGAGCTGCGGTTTCTATTAAGGAACGAGCATACAGGTAGCAGCCATTACGCCAGCGGATCTTCTAAGCCAGCGCAGCTCAAGTCTATGAAGAAGCTCGTCTGACTCCTGGCCTGCTCGGGCCACGGGGAAATTTAATTATTTAGGTTTCCCAGCTGCTGCATAAATATCAATCATAAAACATTCGTTCATCATTGAAATGCTGCTGCTCAGCGCATGGCAAGAGAAGCCGCGTCAGCAGGGAGGAGCGAGACGAGGCTGGCCAGCACGAAGAGATACGTGGGAACAGGGGCTGAGCTGCTCCCACGAGCAAATTCCCCTTGAAATTAAAAGAAAAAAAAAAAANTCCCCTTGAAAATAAAAAAAAAAAAAAAAAAAAAAAGTGAAAAAGGTAAACTTCGGACCAGATCCATCCACAAGACTTTTACTGAGAATGAAACAGCCTTAAAATATTGCCAGGAGAGTCCAAGCAGCTCCAGTTCACAAAGTGACTTAAAGGCCTGGACTCATCATCACTTATTAATCTCACAGCAATTAAGTAAGAAGCACTATTCAACTGGAAGAGAAAAAATTTTCAAGCCATCACATTGCTATTCACAGCTATGATATTGCGCTACTTTATTTGCATTCAGTAAATCCATGAAGCCTTGAAGAAAAGCCTTGGGAAAACCTATCTTCCTAGCGCAATTCTCAATACAAGGAAGCAGAGGCTGTGACCTAATACATCAAAGTGCAAATACACTTAATTGGTTTCGATCGTGGCTTTCCAAAATGCTTGGTTTTATTCAGCTTTGAAAGCAACGCACGTAGGAATAAACTTGTTCCGTGTTTCTGTCTATACACACGAAATGCAAAAGTGTTTCTGCCTTATACATAAACCCCAGCATATTTAAAGTGGTTTCATTTAAACAAGTTTTTCTGCATTTTAATGGCATCCCAATTCCCAGGAAATTCCCTGACACAAGTTAGATTAAAAAAATAATAATTAAAAAAAAAAACCAACTACTTAATGAGAAAGCACCACTTAGTTTTTGTACTTTGCTGTGGAAAACTGTAAGCCTAATTATGAAGATATTAAGCTTTGTAGCTGCTTAAATACGTATTCTCCTGGTTACCACCCACACAGGTTCCAAATCTGCCTATTTATGGAGTGATTGCAATCGCGACGGCACGTCGATTATTTAGTCCCTCGAGCCATAGTAAGCGCCATCCTAGAGAACAGTTTTTAAATTTTTTTTTAATTTAATTTTTTTTTAAATTAAGAGAACAATTCAGAGGGTCACTTGATAAAACTGTGCATGGGAGAGACGCCTTTCTCGGCTCAGAGACTTCTGTCAAAGTCCTCGGTATCGACAATCTCCTGTATCCAGCATTCCCTTGCACAGTTATTTACCAGCTTTGCTCAGTATTAACTCCCTGTAAGTGAAGATCCAGCATGAATGACATGAAATGCTGGCTTTCTGTTCCTCCTCGTGGGCACTATGAAAGGGAACATGTGCTCTCACAGATGGAAATCGCTGCCTCCTGAAATAACACGCAGCTAAACACCGAACTAAATACTCACGGGTAAGAGCGCTTTGAGCATTGATTTCAACAGATAATTATTTCCACCAGTGCCTCTTCAAAAGAGGAGTTAAGGAGAACAACAACAACAACAAAAAAGCCTTTTTATTTTTTGTTTTTTAACCAACAAAACAGCAAAGCAACAGGAACAAAGAGCATTTTAAAAAGCAACTTTGCTTTGTCTCAACTTTTCAGATGCACGCCTGGGTCCCCCACAGGACAAACCCCGGCTCCCCAGGGACCCCGCGCGTCACCGGCTTTCTTCTTCCGAGCAGCACGCTCGGGCAGTTCATCAGCCCTGATCCTGCCAGGCCCGCACAACGTTCCTTTCTCCTTGACAGACGGCATCCTTCCCGTCCTCCCAACCCCGCCACCGCGCACGGGGCAATAGGATTCAGTTTGACTTCTGACCGTCAAGGCCAACTTTACATTTCTTTCTGCCTCTGCCCAAGACATTTAGCACATCACATCAGATTATCGCAACCATTAAGTACCGGATTTTGTCTAGACCAGCCCGAGGAGGTATCTTTGCTCACCGAATACGTATTCATCGTGCTTCTCCTGCTCCTTACGGCTCCCGCTATGTCCGGAGGGCAGAGAGCAGTGGGTGTGAAAGCACAAACTGAGCCACGTCCTGAAGAGAACGGATTAAGGCTGCGGGAAGAACACGATTCCTTTCCGTGTATCCGGTAATTAAATTCATGTTACCTCAGTTTTATTTCCTTGCTTTCAGAAGCTGAGCTATCAGAGAACTGACATTTGGAGGAGCGCAAGTCAGCACTGGAAAGCTGCAAGTTAGCTGTATTTTGGAGGAGCGTTACATTAAACCAGCTGGCAGGACTGGCAGAAACACTTCCTGACATCTAGTGCTATTGCCAACTGTATGCCGATGAAAGACACGGGGAGCACTAGCCAAAGCGAGAAATAACCGTAGAGCAGAAGATAGTCATCTTTTGAAGCACCTCCTAGAGACGAACATTTTGTCCCCAAAACACCAAAAACTCATTCAAGAGGAGAGATGGGAACTTGCTGAGCACCTGGGACACCAGGGCATTACGCTTTTCCAGCTCGCAAGCCAGCGTGAGCTTTTTGAGGAAGGAAGGTGGAAGGGTGCAGTAAGTGACCACAACTCACGGCTAGACTTCCTCGTGAGAAGCAAAAGGAAGAAAACACAATGTTAGGACCGGGGATTGAAATAATGGGCACGTTTGTGAAAATCTGCCCGAGGGAAAATAGTTTAGAAAATTAAAAACTCCACAGTAACAGACTGAAAGCTGTTAACCAACATCTAATTAATCACAAACTGCAATCCCCACAACAAAACATTAAAAGGAATTGCAGGAGAAAAATATTCATGCAGGAACCAAGCTTACCCAGACCAAAATAAGTACTAAGGAAAAAAAAACCAAAAAACCCCCAAACAACCATGGTAATGATGATACCCGACCAGAAGGAAGAACAAAAACTTTTGACAAAACTATCAGGACTTTACTGTGAATGGCCAAAACCAAGGGTATGTTGTATACGAGCGGGTTTTGTTTTTTAACACCTAGCAGAAAGCAATCTTTAGGACCCCAGCCTCAACTTAAGTGTAAAACTAAAAAGCCCTGTGGGCAACGAGCAGCGATCGGGCCGCGGCGAGCACGATCATGCTGCATGCTGGCACAAGCAACGCGCGGCCATTTTCGAAGCACAGGTTAGTCTGTGGCTACAGCTTGCCGTTACGCCGGCTGTCAGAGGGCACCGTCGCTGCAAGCTTGCCCGATTTCTGTTGCTCTCCTGCTACTCCAGCCTTTAAATCTGCTAGCGCAGGTTCTGTGTCCGGCCAAAAGGTCCTGCAAAGCTTCCACAGCTGCGTGTTTCCCGTCCCTAGTGCTACACGGGTACCACAAAACTTTCACGATCCAAATGTCCGCTCATTTGAACGGTGAGGAATCACAGGCTTTGAGAACAACAAGTTTTAAACAATCGTTAAGAAAGGGTCTCTCCTCTTTCCCCAATTAGAATAACAATTGAAACATTGGACGCCTGTGTCTCAGTCTCCTTTGCCCATCAACAAGTTCCTTTTTAAGCCTGCCAGAACTGTCCCGGGCACTTAGACCTCTCCTTACCACAAAGCGTTCACTTGAACCCAGTTCTTCAGGGTCCCTTTGCGGCTCTTTTTGCTTCTTCCCCACGCTTTTAAAGTTAAAGCCACAAAGCAAATTGCAGAGGAAGAAAAGTCAACATGCTGCAAATACCGAAAGAGCCCCATGTCCAACAGACCGACCTCCCTCTTAGAGGCACCGGCGCAACGGGATCTCCTCCTGGCGCAGGCTGGAGAGCTGATCGGGTTAGGTGATCAGAGGAGAGCAGAAAACAGGAGTTACGCTGCCGGACAGTCTGGAGCAAGTCACCTGGAAATGTCAAAACAAAATGTGAAATAAAAGGCAAGCCAGTGCAACTGCTTTAGGAGGGTATTCCTTTTTATTAAATAGAAGGTCGCAGGTCCTGAATCTGGAAAGACTCTTACGAGCATATGAAGTTGGGCAAAACAAACAAACAAAAAACACCCCCCCCCAAAAGTACCTGATGATCCATGGACCCAAACCTCTACACTTTATTTAATATAAAATATGCTTTACAAAAAACAGATGGACTCAACTGACACCAAGGGAAACTGCTTTTGCACATCCTCCTATGCTGTGTGTTTATCTGAACACGAAATATGTTCCAAATCGATGCAGAGTAGAGACCTCAGCTTGGATCTCAACATCCCAGAGCAAAACCCCCAAAACCCAAACAGCACCCCCCCACCCCCACCCCCCAAAAAAAGAAGGAATCTAAGATTATATCACACTCATCAGGATCTCTTTATTGAGAAAGTTCAAAATTCATTCAGGGTCATTTGCTTATTAAATTGTCATCTTAACACTGACAGGGTACAAGAGGAGGTATTTTAGATTAATGTTAGGATAACAGCAAATACAGGCTCAAGGAAGAATAAAAGACCATAGCTTTTCTCCTCAAAACAGTTTTGATTACTTGCAGAGTTGATAAATATCACAGTAATTCTACTCTCTAATAGGTCATTTGAAAGCAACCTTCTATAATACAAACTTTGCTGAGTTTCACCAGTATTTTCAAAGATAAAGTCAACATTTTCACTTAAAAAACCCCCTCTGTTCTACTGTTTCAGTCTAATGGGTCGGTCTGAGGGAAAAATGTGGCTGCATGATGAAGCATGAAAACCACATGGCTAACAGAACTGCTGATCATCAGTCTGGAAACGTTTAAACGGCCTCAGATCTTCCTGTTCAAGCGATGTAGGAAACTCCAAAACATACAATTAGGATAAAAAGAAAAAGATTAAGAAAAGGAAATCTGGAAATTGGTTTGAGGGATTTAAAAAAAAAATAATAATCAAATGCTTCCTTTGAGTAGCTACAGAGCCTTAAACAGAGTCTCCAACTCCTAAACACAAAAGGAACATTATTAACATGCAGGGAATTTAACTTTCAAGTGCTGACCTGAAAATGTGATTAAAACCGCCTGTGACTACAGGTGCGCCAATCGCCGCTCTGGTTTGCATTTGTAATTCACCAAAAGGCAGCAGAGTTCCTCTCAAGCTTTCAAAACAAAACTCGAATACTTCAAGGCCGTTTGACATTGCCACTCCTAGTGTAGGATAGATGTCTGAAAAACACTTCTTGGTCCCCACTACTGCCTTTTAGAGAATAAGGGAGCTGAATAGGAACGCCCACACACAGAATCGCTCTGCGTCTCTACGTGCTTCTGCCTCCCGTATCTTGGGTAAGCAGAATAGGCAAAGCGCGTTAGCAGATGACGTAGCGGACAAGCCTTGAGCCACGAACTTCTCTCACTCTCTGGCAGTGGCGCAGGATATTGAGGATCCTATGGAAGCGCTTATCCACTTTCAGTTGAGTGAACTCCTTGATATCAGCCTCCACAATGAAAAATTCACCTGGAAAACAAATAATGACTTTGCTGTAGAAGTGACTGTGTTGGAGGATACACTTATTTCACAACAACAAAACCTCTTTTTCACAATTCCATGCACCGATGAAAAAAAACACAATCAGCAGTCAGACCGCCTCACGCTATCTCAGCAACTTTGTTCCACTTTCTAAATTTGTCACCAGAAAGAAGAATTACCAACCTCCCCGTTAAGTTCGACTACCCTGCATCGTCCACAGGCCCCATTCGGGGAGCTCCGTCTGTTGTCAGCTCTACCTACGAACGTCTCTGAAACCATCCACGCTCCTCTATCAGGGTAGAAAGACTGCAGCAGTCCAAAACACCACCCAGGACCTGTAGGTAGTTACGAGATGTTCCACAGAAGATGCGGACAGTAGAAAGTCAATTGGCAGCACACCTTGAAGAGCCTTGATGCCTAACTGTAAGCTTCTCTTTGAGGCCTTGCCCGTAGGTGTTCGGCTCTCTGACATCCAGAGCACTGACCCGAGAGCAAAACCCACGAGATTGCTCAGGGTCTGCTTAAAGATCAGAGCGCAGCTTTACGGAGAAAGGCATCACGCTTCAGGGCTTTGGTCGGGAACACAGCTGAGTAGCAGCGTAATTTGAATTCCGGGTAATTGCTCTGCAATGTCCGAAATAAGCTGTGGCCTGATAACGTTCTCTCAGCAGGCACTCAAGTTCTGGAATCGGCCCTTTGCAAAGAAAAGGAAAGAGCCCTGCATAAGTCAGAGCCCTGCAGCCCACCATTCCCTTGACTTCCATCAGATTTGGAAAAGATTAGTTCTTTGTTAAGTAAGAAAATGCAAGAGAAAGACTAACCACGTGGAAAGGCATCCTCCCCGTGTCCCTTAAAGAAAATGGCATAGGAAGGTCCTGCATCAGAGCCGGCAGCCCATCCTTTCTTGTAGTGATTAACTACTTCTAAAGGAAATGCTCATTATCAAGTGCTTGTAAGAAGCCAAGGCCTTGACTGGAGTTAAAGCATTTAAAATGCCTGCAACAGAACCCCAAGAGAAAGTCCCCACAAGCTAATAGTAGACAGGACGAAGGCAGGAGTTATTCTAAGCACTCCACAGATATATTCACTAGCTGTGAGTTCAGTCTTTATACACTGTCAGATAGGAGATAATTATAGGTCTAGTAAAATGACTGTACATGTTATACTTCCTGTAACATGGCATAAGGCTTTAACCATGCATCTTCACAAAACTGGAAGAATGAAAAGCCATCTGAAACCAGGAACATGCTAATTAAGGTATAAGGAAGGAATGCCCAATTATCTCTAAGAAGAGTAAGTAGAAGGAAATAACATTTTCTTCTGTAGTATCACGTTTCCAAGTCTTACGGGAAAGAAGTCACAAGGCTAGGCGTGTTCTGGCTTGGAAAAAGAGGATGGCATTCTCCCGCCTCCTCTTACCCTTAAAGTAAGGCAGAGGCAGCAGCATCTTCGATAAGATGGAGCACCTCTGCTCTCTGTCAAGTTATTGGAGAGTCCTTCTAGTTTAACCAAGGAGAAAGTAGCTGACGCTAGCTGGAAAACTGAAGATGCCCGGAAGGCTTTTATTTATTTAACAGGTACAGCGTAGGTTTACACAGGCAAATCTATGTTTTTATGTGGACACTTCATCTTTAAATTTCATCTTATGAGTGATCTAACAGGACAGGCACTCCACTCTGAAGGAGCACCCAAGGATGTGACGGGCCGGGAGAACTAAGGTCCCAGAGTGCTGTTTATAGGCGCAGGGCTCCCCAAAATATTGCTCAGAGCTGAAGAGTAACAGGCCATGTTTTCTGACAAGCCAGGCCATTTTGAGAGTTGGTGACACAGATGTCTAATCAGCATTAATCTTGCAGAGGTGACTGTCAAAAGCTGGAGGTCTTTCTCCAGCTGGGAACTATACTGGAATCTCAACGGAGCTTGCAAAACTGCCCAATTCAGATACAGATGAGAAGTGGAAAGTTTGTTTACTAGGAAAAGAAAAAACCTGCACAACTGCTTAAAATATAACTGCAGTTGGATAGAGACCATTTGCAATTTCCAGCTATAGGGCAATACCCCTAAATGGTGTTAGGAAGCCAGGGATAATCCGTATACCGGTTTTGCGGTCTGTTATAGCTGGGGGAGCATCAGAATGTCCTGAATCTGTGCCGAATATGATTTCTTCTTATTTTCACCCAAAATTCAGGGCAGCAACATTCAGCATATCAAGGCCTTTTTTACGAAGAAGCCAGAGCTGGCTCAAGGGCAGTGGTTTGGTTGGAAACAGTAGCTTCATGCACTAAGTAACTAGCTAAACTAACGGAATCACCTTACTGGCTGGGAAGTTACTCTGATAAACCAGGCAGCGTCTTTCTCATCTTGAAATCAGAGGAAGAGGTCAGCTGGCAATCAGCCCAGGCTGAGAAACTGTGGGAATCCTAAGCAGAGACACTCACATCAGAAATTTAAGCAAACAAATCAATGAATGCGCAACCTCATCCTGAAAAATGCAATGGATAAAGACATTTAATCATTTTGTGCTGGCCAGATAAGAAGCGTCTGACAGCCTGCCAGACCTTTTCTCTAGACTTTCTAGATGATTAGTCCCAACAAACAAAAACAAGAAAAAAACAAACCCTACCACACACACACTCTCAGATGCTGAATGTCCTAGTTTCCTAGCTGAACTTTCCAACATAAACAAGAAAATAAAGACTGTCTCTCAGGTACTTGAAGAAATTAAAAACCTCAGTTTTTCAGACTTACAAAAAAAAAAAACCACACCCAAAACTTTCTCTAACTAGTTGTAGCTTTCTCAAGTTGCCAGAACAGCTCCTTCAGCACAGCCAAGGCTGCCGTGGATCACGCTGCAGACTGAGCAGCTTTCCAGGCCTAGCAGGGCCCTTCTGGTGTTCAGCCTCTCCTCTACAGCCATGGGCCCAAACTCCTTACTATTGTCCTGAGGATGGTAATGGTTAAACAACAACAAAAAAAACCCCCAACCCTGTAAGTTAGAAATCATGAAGCAAGTATTTTAAGAAATCCCAGATTAATATGAGCCATTGTTAGACTGAAGCAGAACTTGTCTAGAAAAACAACAAACCATCTGAGCCCAAATCAGCAGCCAGTCACATGTAGTATCTAGCCGCGTGGCTTTAGCATGCTTTTATTCAAGTCCTTTACAACACTGACTTTTATACAACTTGTTTATCCCATAGGTCCCAAAATAAATTGCCAGACGTGTCCATCACATCAGAATTCCTTCCCTACAGAAAAGATGCATGCAGAATCTAGAAATGTAGTGATGTTATCACCGTACCATAAATATTGAGAGTCTTGATCAGCAACAAACCCAAAGGAAGGAAGAAAAAGTGGTAGTTTGTCATAAGGTGACTCCTGAGTACCCAGTGAATGTGCTCAGGGCAGAATGTTCTTGCATTCTGTCCAGGGCAAAAATTGAGAGGCGGGTGCTAAGGTGTTGTCAGAAAAAGAGCTCTCTTTCTGCGAGACAGAAGAGAGTTTGCTCCACGCTTTATGTCTGAACTTGGAAACAGGAGGGCCTTCTAAGGACGTCGCCAAGCTCGATACATGCAGTACTCCCCTCCAGGAATAATTACATACTTGTTCTCAAAAGGAAAGGAATGTCAAAAAGGAGATTTTAATATCGGAGATTTACTGTGCCACATATCTTTGGAAAAACTAACCTGCAAGTACAACTTGCTTTTAAATTGAGACACAGACATTTCGGTGCATTTTTGCCCCCTCAATGCTTTTAGGAAGAGAAAACTTCTTAAGGTTATCAGACAGCCCTGTCTCTTCCACAAAGCCACTGCAGCATGACTGATTACCCAGCTGTCCCAACTTCAGAACAAATTTTTAAATAGTTCATGTCCATTTAGCTTAAAAACTGAAAAGGCAGATTACACAGTTTGGCTATCAAATAAGGAGTTTCCAGAACCTGTAGCAATTCCAAATTAAACCTTTGTGCGCTCAGAGTTTTTGCTACAACACACCACGAAAGTGACATGTTTTCAGTGGAAATGTATAAATAAGTAACCAAATCTGTTACAGGAAAGGGCTTCAGTCACAACAATAACCCTTGTTGCTACAGTGCAGGACTTTATCTGGAAGAGGTGACTGGATTTTATACTGATTACCCAGTTCTGTGTAGTAGTAAGACATTTATATTCCTTACGGCCTAGAATCTGATCTGGAGATGAACCTCATTTCTGTTCTCTCCTTATATCAAGGGAGAACAAGAACTTTCATTGCTGCAGACTGCCGAAGCGTAGTTCGCCCCCTGTGGCGGACAGGAACTCTTCAGGGCCAAATCTGATTCAGACTGTGGCACCCCGTGCTGCGAAGGGAGGGAAAGCCCTGCTAAAGCTACAGATTATTCCCCCCCCCCCACCCCGTTCTCCATCTGAGAATAAGCAATAGCAGGTTTTCCAAACTTTTGCAGGGCTGATGGTTTTAAACACTCCCACGGGTTAAAACACTCCACCGGAGTGCCTGGATGGAGTATTTTCTGAGACTAAGATGCTCTAAGTTACACTATCACATGAAAAGCACGTGCTGGCATTAGTCATTCACTATTTTGTCCAGTATTTTTATGCTTGTGCAGCAATATCCAAACGCTAGGAGTTTGGTATCAACAAATGTAAATAAAAAAAAACAAACCCAAACCTTTTGTATCCTTAGTTTCTTCTTCCAGGAACCTGTGGTAGAGATTTCTGACTGCTGCATTCATAGATTTCAAAGGCTGATGCACGATCTTGTACTTGCCCACCACAGCCTTGTTGATATCTTGAACAACTGCATTAATCTGATCGTATGTTAAACGACCTTTCATATACCTACAAATAAAAATAAAAATCAGTAACCAGAAAGTCACAGATGAAGTTCTGTGTTTATTTTTCTCTTTCATCAGCAGCAACTGAACACGCTATTCCTAGTTAGAGGCGGTTTCTTCTGCCTTGTGTTAATGAATAAACGTAGTAGTTAATTTTGTTCATTTCCTTGATTGTTTAATAATGGTGAAAAGCCAGAAAGATGAAACATTAGAATGCTAAATTAAGACATAAAAAACATCCAGTGCTTAAGCTGTAAGGAGCTTTGCAAAATAGAATAAAGACTGCTTTTACAGCATACCACTTAAACTACAAACGCCGAAAAATCAAGCAACTTTGCAGAAAACACAAGCCAAAACTGAAATTAAATGTTTCTGCCCAAGAGTGTAATTTCATTCGTATTCTAGTCATAAATAACCTGTGTTTGATCTTACAGGCATTCCTTTGGTTTGTTTGAAGAAATACCAGTTTTGTGTTATTGTCTCTATTTTATTGTGCAGCCTACTGAGCTAAAGGGCCACCGTTCTGCACTACCACCATCCGCTTGTGAACTTCCAGAGCGTTTCATAAAACTAGTACTAAAATAATAAGATCTGTCGATAACAGCCTAGAGGTACAGGAAGCACAGAAGACAAAAACAAAGTGATGTGGAAATATCGGAACACTGGGATATTTGCAAGTAAGGCTATTCAGCATTTATAGCTGTAAAGGCATGCATTCAAGAAAAAGGAAACACGCTGCAAACTGAGAAGCCATTATATAAAAACGAAATCTGAAACTCGTAGGACAAGCAGTGAGCTAAACACAACCCCAAACCCCAGAAAAAAAGTGCAGTAAGGGCCAGGGCAACCTTGCAACTTGAATTATCCTGCGTTCACCATTCAGTGCCTACAACAAACCAAACCTGGCTGTTTGCATTTGGTTCAGTATCAGTTTGCAGACGTGTGGAATTGAGAAAAGTGTTACAATTCGTTTTAAGAATGAATGGGGTTCTTTAGGTCAGGCCATCAGGCAGCTAAAAGCTGTAGGACAATGAGACCTAATAAAAAAAAAAATAAAAATCAATGAACAGGAAATTCTTCCCTCATTTTCATCTGAATGGAAAAACTCCATGTTTGGAAAACATACAAAGAATTGAAAGCACAAGTAGCTAATCAATTACAAATTCAATATTCCAAACCAGAATGTGGGCAGGCATTATACCATTGCCAACTAAAAGTAACTGCTTGCTGTAGATTTTAATAATAACCAGTCCCTGCCGGGGAGACAGGTCTGCACGGGGCGTGTAAAAACTCCTGAAATCAAAGCAATTGCTCTAATTTCAGACTGAACTGCTGCTAACTTCTTTGCAGCTGGTTTTCAACTTTACTGATATTTTGATTAATCCAGATTCAAAGCTGGAGGTGCAGCCTTTTCTTATAAAAGTGCTTTACTTGGCACAGGTTAACATCTCTTCCAATAAAAGCAGCACTACTACCCCTGAAACACAGTCACACTCAGCATAAACAAGTAACACAGCCTATAACCACAGAAGGGCTTTGCCTGTGTACATTAACTGCTATTTATTGCTCTATCTGCATATCCCTTAGCCTATTTATAAAGTCACAGGGGAACGTGCAGAGCTATGAAGATTAAGGCCAGAGGTAAAACACACTCGTATTTAAGCTCCTGTGCTCCCAC
>VZTL01078556.1:6742-23265 GCA_013400535.1 Scopus umbretta
TGGGGGAGGGGGGAAAGAAACAGAAATTAAATAGATACTTGCAATTCTGTGTGTTTTTCTCAGAGTCTCAAAAAAACCACTTCAGAGCTTAAGTTTGTAGACAACAATGCAATTGTTCCTGCCTATTGTTAACACAGCTCAGCTTTCTACTTATATTGACAAGAGGAGGTGAAGGAGGATGGAAGGCAGACAAAATTTGTTGGTTAGACTGCACATAAGATGATTGCAAGTAACTTTCCTGTATGCATCATCAGAATTTCTGTTGAATCACACAGATTTTTTTTTTTTCTTTTTAATACTGTGTCCTGGTTTTGGCTGGGATAGAGTTAATTGTCTTTCTAGTAGCAGGTATAATGCTGTGTTTGGATAACACACTGATGTTTCAGTTGTTGCTAAGCAGTCAAGGACTTTTCAGCTTCTCATACTGGCTTGTCAAGGAGAAGGCTGGAGGTGCACAAGAAGCTGGGAGGGAGCACAGCTGACCCAAACTGGCCAAACGGCTATTCCATACCATATGACATCATGCTCAGTATAGAAACCAGGGGGGAGTTGGCTGGGGCAGGGCCGCTGCTCAGGGAGACCAGATGGGCATCAGTTGGTTTCTGGGGAGCAATTGTTTTTCATTGGCATCACTTGTCTTTCTTGGGTTTTATTTCTCTCTCTTTTTGTTATTTCCCTTTTCATTACAATTTCTTATTATCTTTGTATTTTATTTCAATTATTAAACTGTTCTTATCTCAACCCACAAGTGTTTTCACTTTTACTCTTCTGATTCTCTCCCCCATCCCGCCAGGGTAGGGTGGTGGTGTGCGTGTGTGAGCAAGCAGCTGTGTGGTGCTTAGTTGCTGGCTGGGGCTAAACCATGACATACTGCAAATTAAATAAGCATACATTTATTTGACAAACATAACTACTGGAATTGAAAAATGTTCAAAAAAGCCTGCCGCACTTGGAAGCTGTGAGAAAAAACTGAGACTATCACTTATGATCAGTAATTACATTAATTGAAAGTATTAAAAAAAAATCTTTAGATAATTTTAAAAAACAAGGCAACAAAAAAGAAGGCATACAAAAAAAAACACAAATGAAAAAGTCTGCTGGTATTTGACACTACCAGGGGAAAAAGTAGAAAAGGAAGATAAAAGAATTCTAGTACACTTGTTTAAAAGAGCAAATTTTAGGAGTTGTTCACACGTTGTTCCACAACCACCTGACCTACAGATTAAAAATTACTCCTGTAACAAAACCATTTAAATTAAGAAACCCAATTTTGTAAAACAGGCAGCATGCTGACAAAATCAGAGAGGAAGATGAAGTCTAATGCATGTAAAACTAATATTGTGCAATAGTGTAAAGCTTTTTTCATGTGGTAATAAAAAGCAAATTAAGTTCTAAACCTACACATTTATAATTAACAAAGCAATACAGGCATATTTATTGAGGGCTACATATTCACCTCTTCCAGCCCCTCTTTGTTTAAGGAAACACATTTTGCTGCATTCTTTCAAAAGAACACACAGAATGATGAAGGTAAATGACCTTAAGGGCATTCTGAGAAAATTCAGTTAATTATTCACTGAAACTGTTGAGATGAAGAAACCACTTCTGTAATCTCAGGATTATAGTCAGGCATGTATTTTTTTTTCCTTCGTATTAATAATTTTTTAGGCACTTTTAACACAGTGAAAGTAGTTCTACTTTTGATGGAACTCTGAAAGAGCTAGTGACTTTCACAAAAAAGCTTTTGGGTCCAGCCTTGCAAACAGTTAAAAAGCAGTTAGCAGTACACTGACAAGTGTTGGCAGTGTTTATGATCCCCTATTCTCTAGTGGTCTCAGGATAGGAACATCAATCTGCAAAATTGCATCTGAAAGCGAAACATAGCTAATAAGGTCAATGTTTGTTACAAGCTTGACTTCCATTTTTTTTTTTAAAACATCAGTTTCCTAAGAATCAAGTTTGAAACTGTTGCCTAAGCATGCAATAATTGGCACTTTCTCCCCCAAATAGCTTACAGAGAATCAAAACTTTATGTAAGAAACGGTATCTTCTACTTGTAAGCAGGGTACTCAAAATGTACCTATCTTGCTATAGTAAATATTCCTTATACAATGCATTGAAGTTTGCTCTGGACTTTGCTTTCCAGGTCCAGCATAAACTTTATTCTTATATACTTCATTCCTCACTGAAACCACCACAATTCCTAATGAAAGGCCAAGAAGCTTCCTGGCAGATTATATTTTATTCACTAGATGACTATGTCATTTCCACACATTTGAAGTAGACAGCAAGCTTCTACTTCCTCCAGCAACTAACTTTCCAGGAGTGTAACCGTAACAGAATGAAAATACATCTGCAACGCTAAAATGAGAGCTGGTTAGGTGGAAGACAGATCTGTTTACCCTCTTCCTTTACCTTTTTCAGTATGCTCTGGCTCTGGTTGATTACTACTACTGGAGCTGACGCTGGCATCAAAACCTGTTGGAGAAATATTTCCCTCAGACTGGAGGTCTTGCAGCTCCCCTGCAACACTGTCCACTTCTATTGTGCTATCTGTTTCACTTTTAATGCTTCGTATCTCTTCTTGATTCGGTGGCAGCGTCTCGGAGACAGTGACACTGGACTGATGTCTACTGGACTCCGTTACGGTGACAGATGAAGGTGATTCAGGAGTTGTAGGAGGAGTATTTAGCACTGAATTACTGCCACTGCTTGGAAATTCAACTTTCTTTTCACCCACTTCAGTTGGTTTCTCCTCAACAGGTTTAACATCCACACTAGCTGGCAAAGACTTTTCAAGTTCAGAGCTAGGCAAAGAAATGTCTTCTTCTGCGAGAGTCTGAAGCTGCTCCTCTGCTGCAGCATCCTCAGGGGCCGCGTGTGGAGGGGAGGCAGCAGCTTCAGTGTCAGAGTCCGAGAACAATTCCTTCAGTGTCTTCTTCGGCCATTGTCCCTGAATACTTGACCAGACATCTTTTCGATCCTTTGCTCTGGTGTTCTGAAGTCTTTCATCAGAGTTATTTAGAAGCTTTATTCTTTTCTCTCCCACTTCAGAAAAACCTGAGTAGAAAGTACTTGTCCGTAAAGACTTCCTTTTCTCCTCTAGTCCGTTGTACTTTTTAGTTGGAGTGATTTTCAGTTTAGATTTGTCTTCCTCATCTTCATCCGAGGAGCTGTTACTGCTGTTCTCTAAACTAACAGTGTCTTTGTTTTTGGACTTCTCATCCTTTCTATTAGGTGACGCAGTCTTTAAAGATTCCTCTGCAACACAGTATCTTCGTTTACCACGTTTTACCTGTGGTTTTGCCATTTTATCCCCTACCTCCTTTTTTACATCCTTTCTCTTCTTTGTGGCTTCGTCTTCTCCATCAGAGTCAGTATCTGCAGATAACTCTTCCATCTCTTTTCGTAATCTTTCAGGAGACTTGGATCCTGACTTGGGCACTACTACATCTGTCACAGCTTTAGTTTCTTCTGGGAGGGATGAACCACTCTGTTCTTCTTTCAGACAGAGTTCGTTTTTATCTGGGCTTACAGTTTCATGTTGAGATTCTTCTTTGCCATCAGCATGTACATTTGGGGCACTTTGGTCATCTTCCTGCTCACTATCATCAGAACTTTCAGAAGCTAATTAAAAATAAATTAAAATAACAACAAAACAAAACAAGAAAAGTTTGTCTTCATTCTGGTTACAAAGAATTCTCAAAAAAAAACCCAACTGAAGAAAACTATACAGATATGAATGCATGCTACAGGGATCATTAGTAGTATACATTTTAAATGGTACCTCCTGAAGACTTCAAAGATTTATTTCCTGTTCTATTAGAAGGTAAAATGGCTAGATTAGGAACTAGGAAAAGTCTGTATTACACCATACATCTCCAGGAATTTCTGAAGAGGTGGAGAAAGCATAGAGTGCATCAATCCATAAAATAAAAATTTCTGCATAATTAACCAAAACAGAAATTGAAAGATGTGCTTAACATAAAAACTCTAAGTATTTCTTATGAGTTACAAATACTACCATTATCTGCCCTTTTTCCAAAGCCCAGAACAGAGACAGTATTTTCCCTGGAGAATCCAGAGTTTAAAAGGATGGGACAACAACAAAGACACTGGATAATCTCTAACAAACCAACCTGATGACCAGCCTGGAAAAAGGAAGTGAAAGCAATAATGACAGACACTTGGAGAAATATATGAACAATAAGAGCATAGGACAACAGTAAGAAAATTCAGGGTCAGGAATAAAGAAACTGAGAAAAGAAGAACAAAGATATAATGGAGAAGGAATCAACAACAAGCCCATTCAATGGGAAAAGATACGGATACAAGGAGAAACAATGAGAATTGGCTCAAATATATTGGTAACTCCTTGATTTGCAACTTATCCATTTTGTTGGCATAGCTAGTTTAACGCTTCTCATACTACTTCCCACCTCACATTCTCATTTCCTCACTAGAACTCACAACCTCTTTAAAGATGATAACATAACTAATGACAGTGAAGAAAAGCAATACTGTCAATGAAATTCACTGAAATTATCGAGGTTGAGTTAACTTTTTGAAAAAAAGGTTTACTGAAATACAATGAACTTAGAGAAGAGCACACTAACAGAGAGAAGAGGCGTACAGGACAAAATACCATGAAAAATGTTTCCTCAGGTGTTTTTCTTGCTTTATTTGTTTTAAGGTAGGCAGGATCTTAAATTCTACTCTAAGACTCAATATGAAAGCAAGTTTTACACAACCCTTTTGGTGTTGTTTGCTTTTTTTAATTAAACATTTATGGCAGACATTCTGGCCTAAAGTTCCAAGAACTCTATCACTTAAAATGGACTTCTATACCTTTCTCATACCTCAGAGGATCAAAACTACACTACTATTATAATAGAAGAGGTATCAAAATTTGCCATTTGAAATAAAAGCCAAGAACGTCTTTTAAAAAAAAGAAAAAAAAAATTAGGTTCATCAAGTTTTCCCCTCAACCTATTTACTTTGCTGTGCCCTTCAAAGGAAAGTTGAATACAACTGCATTCATCATTCCAGTTTGGGAAAGAGAAATCTGTAAGAAGTCCTGAGTAAGCAAGGAAGAAATTGGAGGGAAAAGAAATCGTAGAATATTAGAGCCTTTCATATTTAAAAACAAAACCCCACAAGTTACAGGGAAAAAAGTTAATCCCCAGCATGAATCTACGTGGACTTAAATTATAGAAGAATTACATACAACTAAAAGCATTTCTGGAAATTAATTATGTAATATGGAAAACATTTAGCTTTCCAAAATATTAGCGGGTGCATGTCAAATTGTGCTTTTGTAATAGAAGTTAATTACCGATTAATTATAGCACAAATAATAGTGTCATTATCATCACCACTAATTGATTTTTTGTTTCTCATTTCCTAAACAAATGAAACTTAATAGATCAAGTTGACTTTTATTCTACCTACAGATTTGGAATCCAGTGGCCACTGCTATCCAAGTTCAAATAAGTTTGAAAGATTATTAAATTCATACAACCTTCACAAAAATTGGTGGTCACCCAAACTACCTATACCACATATTATTTATTTTTCTGGAGGCACACACTAAACTAAGGATGAAGAGAAGCAACTAGTTATTATAATCCTGCTGTAAATGTCTGGGAAGGGTGGGGGATGGAGAGAGATCATGGGTCTAAGAAGTTACATAAAGCAAAAATTAAAAAATTAGAAATAATACAGGAAGCAAAAATGCTTTGCTATATATAAAAAGGATGGCAAAACAAAGGATGTAATTTTTAAGACTGTTAACATACACTGAATCCACAATACCTGTTTTCAGAAACTGCAAATATTGCTTTTGTTCAAGGGTTATTTCTGAAGATTATGTTATAATTAGCCAGACTCAAGTGTACATTGCATTGGTTGTTCTACATTGTCATTTACTACTGCTTAAAAGCCATTTACGGAATTAGAAAAAATTTAAGTACAATACCTTGTAGCCCATTGATGATAGAAGTAATTTCCATTGATTTAACTGGAGCTTGTTCAGTATTTTTGGCTTCAGTGCTGTCAAGTTTGGATCCAGTCTCTGGTGATGTGCTGGTGTGAAAAGGTGGTTTTGACAAACGTCGCAATTTACAGTTTTTAGGAGAATACTTCTCTTCCTTCTCTTTGTCAGTTTTATTCTGTGTGAAAAAGAAGATTAATAACTCTTCTCATTTGAGCATACATCTTAACATAGATTACAATTAAGCAATGCTTACACTTACCTTAAACATTCAACCTGTAAAGGAAAGCTTTCCTCTTTGTTTAAAAGATTACAAAGACCTTTCTACAGCCCGCGCCAAGACATTTACATCAAAGACAGGAACTTCGTCAACACTTAAAACAAACTGGAAAGCAAATACAGCCAGCACTCCAGGAGCGGTGGTACCACAGGACGCCAGGCTCAGCAGTGGCAGGGCAGGGCTATGACACCCTGCTCTGTCCCAACGGGCAGGGAGTTCTAGAACAAAACTGAGGTTCCAGCCGCACCACGATGCNGCAGAGAGAAAAGCTTACTTGCATCCCACTGCCCAAGGAATATATCATAACCTAAGCCTAAGCATCAGTTTTAAAAGAATGAACTTTGAAAGAAATGCTATAAAATAAAATGATAGTGTCGCATACACATGGACTAGTCTTAAGTTTGCTCTCCAGAATCAGCAGAGGGAGCTCCCAAATTTCATGACCCAGAGTTGGCTCCTACCACTTACGATAAAAGGGGTCTTTCTCATTTGTTTTCTCTAACTGCATACTAAAATAAAATAAAATCTCACTAAAAATATAGCAAAGAGAGAGAGACTTCCCCCCCCCCAAGTGAAAACAAAACATTTGTTTTGAAAGGTTCTGAAAAAGGTTCTAGCTTTTAAAGGGCTAGGAAGTTGCTTTTACTCTCAAGCATTTGTAGGCCAATCAAAAGGTTGGGGGTGGGGGGGCACTTAAGAATATATTAAGCCAAAGTTGGGGCGGGGGGGGAATAAGGGAGAAAGAGGGAGAGAAACTACCTTTATTTTCTTTCGATGCTTAATTTTTGGTACATTTTTATCAGCTGGTCTCACTATCTTGTCTGCCTTTATCCATTCATCATACCTAAAAGTAAAAAAAAAATAAAATAAAGTAAATTGTACATATTTATGGTTTTAAGCAGATAATCATGACATCGTAAGAGAAATTAATGGAGGAAAAAGAAAATTACTAGACATCAAAAAACTGAATGGGAATTTGAATAAAGAAGTCATTTGTGTACTTTTCAGTACGTGGAGTTTCAGCTAACGTTCAATTCTTCATATGCCCCAGCATATGAAGAACACATACGAAGAAGAAACCCAACACAGGATGAAGTTTTCTTACACTGATGGATAAATAATGAAAGCTGCTACTTTTCCAGTCTGCACGGAACAGCAAGAAATCCATGTATACAGGTAAAACAAACTACCAGAAGGATAGTTCTGTATGGATCTCCAAGAGTTATACTTTATTTATATACTGTAAAACCTTACCAATAAAATAAATTCTTACAACTACATAAAATGTGACCAGTTAACAAAAATAATCTCTTTCGAGCCTGCCTGCAAAGTGGTATTTGGAGTGACTAACACTCAGGAGTCACTAACTTAACACTAATACTTTTCCATCTGTTTTCAGTTGAAGGTTTCCATTTTATATCAGAATGATACTAGACAAAAACATACTAAACAGCACCAACATATTAACAACAGGTGTCTTATTATCTAAGGCTGGACTTGTTAAACACAGATCTCAGACCAGAGGAATACATACTTAGTAAGAATACACTATAACTATGGTACTGTACTTGCCAGTTTCATTGTGTATTTCTGGAAAACCTCAAGAATCAACTGAAACAACTTTCTTTTTTCCTCCCAGTAAGCATAATCTGCTATCCTACTTCAACTGTGAACTCAAGAACTGTCTGAATAAGAAATAGGTCAGTTAAGAATTAGTATGTATTAACTTTTACCCCAGTGTACAGCCATACAAATTCTGACCCTGCTTGGTAAACATGAAAACAGAGGGAAAGAAGCCAACTTTAAAACACAAAATAAAAACCAAACACACACCCGAAACCAACCAAACAAAAAAACGACCACACACTCAGAGAACTAGTACAAGATGGAGCCAAGCACAATGCACTCATGCCGATGCTGGCTTGCCAGCTGGGCTTACTTGACCACTGTTTTGATATATACAACTGCTGATACAGTCCCAATTCAGCTTCTTGGCAACTAGTATCAATTATTTCTACAATATTGACATAAAAATTAAAAAGGATTAGAGAAAAATATGCAAGTTTCCACCTTGCCTTCCCATATACTCTAAGTTAAGATCTATGCAAGGGATTCAGTTCCAGAGGCTAAATACTGTATTTTATTAACTTAAATTTCACATAATAATACAGTGAAAAATGTATAGCAGTAGTCCCTGAAAAACAGTTTTCCAAAACCATTTCTTAGGGTTTTTCCCCCCTCCATGTGACAATAAAAATCACAAAATCTAGCAGCAGATCAGCAGATGACAACATACCAAGGTTACCTATACTGCTGCAGATACAGCTGTAATTGTACCATTACCAGGTGACACGTAGGTGAACAGGCTCAGATTTCTCTCAAACTGAAATACAACTCTGCAGAGTACTTTACAGTACAGCGAAATCCCATATTCTATGAGACTGTAGGGAACCCTATTTGAAGTAATCTTTCTTCAAGTCAAAGACATGCTTTCCAGAAGGAATACCACTAAACAGGCTGCCAAACGGACTTTGAAACCCACGTAAATGTAGGAGTATTACATTAGGTCTAATGTAGGAGTATTTCGTTAGGTCTAAATGCATGTAGGAAAACAGCACTAGGACTGGACAAATACATGGTGAAAAAGTAATTATTCTGACAGTGTCCCTTCTGCCTCAGCCATGTTGCTACAATACAGAATTCTTTTTCACTTAGTCTATGCATTTCCAGTAAGAAAACAACCTTCCCCCTATGCAAAGTCTGTGCACTGCACGTACTGCCCACGATTCAAGGTAACTGTAGTGCCTGTTGGGGCGACAGCTGATAGACTAGGGTGCATCCTGAAGCAAAGGAGAGAGGAAGTACAGAATCTTAAGAGAGTATCTGTAGATACCACAGGGTCTTAAACGTTACGTTATCAGAAGCAGCGGTCACATCTCTTCAAGGAGCACAAATTGAAAACCTGCGTGCGACAGCCACAGTTCCTGTCCGGAGCATATCATGCTCTACTCCTGACTGCACCTGCAACAGCAGTCAGACCTTGCAAGGAGACCCAACATCACAGAAATCCTGAATCTTCTCCAGGGAATTGATGCCCATACTTCACACCTTTGCATGGCACAGCTCCTTTCACTGCTCACACATGAGATGCACACAGTTTGCCTAAACCTGTGACAATTGGACCCTAGGCTGAAACAGATCCTGCAAAAGGGATACATCCCCAAGCCACAGCTGACAACCTGACCCTAAATTACATTCTCCTCTATTGCATGACAGAGAAGCACCCTGGAAGCTGTACAGCATACCAGATGCCAAGCTGCATCTGAATGGTCTGTATGAGACAGACTAGAGCCTTTCTTTACAGAACTGCAACTTATTAAAAAAGGAAAACTTACTTCATCGCTAATCTTGCTTTAGACAGCCCATTCACAAAACAGAAGAAAACCAAAACCATTATGAAAGAAGTTCTTCAGCTCTCAGTACAATAAGTACATGCTTCCAGGAGACTTGGGTCGTTTTACTGCAGTGCTGTCTTCCACCCTTGCTTACCCCAACTCCCCAAAGCGAGCAGCTTGGGTGTGGAGAGGAAGGAGGCAAGATGGGGAGGTGTTCCTAACAGAGTTTGCAGAGACTTGTTTGAGAACCAAGGGGAGGGATTTAATAAGAAATTATTATTTACTTACTTTTTAAATAAGGTTTCATATGAAAACCTGGAATGCTTTCAGAAGAAACATTCCCTTTGCCTTACCAAAATGAAGACGAGGACAAGCCAGTAAGCAGACAAGCTTTTCTGCCTTACTGGTTAAAATGAATGCCTGCCAGAAAGGTGAGTTTGAACTGGAAGGAAGGAAAAAAGGAAGAATGAAATGAATAGCTATATAGCAGAAAAAATAACTGGCACTTTGCATATGTACTGATTCTATTACATCCATATGTACTGATTGCAAGCTAAAAATAAACCACAGCATATTCTCCGAGATTGCAGTTGTTCCTCCACAGAAGTACTAGAGGGGAAACAAGGAAGAAAGTGTACTTTTCCAGCCCCTAGATTTATCCCAGCAAAAAGTACCACTTTCTCAGGAAGACAAGTGACCTTTGGGAACTAGCAAGCCTTGACAAATTCACTGAACAGTTCCAGTATACTGTCTGCATACGCTAACATGGAAGAATCAAATGTTTTCTTTGGCTGCGATCAAAGAAAGGTGGAGATTTAGTCTTATAACCAAACACTAGAATATTAGATGAGGACTCCAATTTTTGAATTTCATTTATTTTTTAATAATTCTCCCCCCCAACATACGCTACTCTCAAGAACCTGATAATTGGCTACACATGTTTCTTTCATTTCAGTGTTGAGTGTGAAGTACAAAATTAGTATATTGTTAATGTTTCAGAGACAGAAATTGGCACTTTCACATTCAGATTTCTGAAGGAAAGAATGAAATGTTGAAAATAGTAAGTCTTAGTTTTAAACACTTGAAACACTGAAGAATAACATGTCTTGTGATATTGTACCATACGACACCCAGAGTTAAAACAACCTAAACTATTTCTGAATATGCACCCTCTGTCTTTAATTACTGAGAACATACTGCAGAAGAAATTCACCTCAAGCACTTATACAAGGAACTTTTCTTTGCACTGGCAGCTGAAAATTAAAATTATGACATAAGGAACTGGCACTGTAAGCCCCAGGGAAGTTTTAGTTCCATATAAAGCATACGTAATTCAGAACATGACCAGCCTGTTAGAAGAAATAGTTTCCCTCATAAGATTTTTCTGGTTAATACGTGATAATGTAAACAGTTTCCTCAACAGGGTAGAGCTTTTTACCATTCCCCTTTTGCTACAAGTCAGGCTCCACTGAACACTACCATTCTTTACACTGATCAGAAACACTTATCACCTGAATCTCAGGAGCTTCCAACAAGATCCTTTAGCATAAAGTAGTGCAGCTGTACAATGCTGTTAAGCTATACTGCATTTGTGTATTTTCTATTTACTGTTTTTTAAAAAAGTTCCACAGTGGTTAGTGTCACCGGTTCCAGAGCATTTAACAAAACTAACAAAGCTGAATACCAAATTTACCAAATTCCATTCCAAGTACCCCACACCATACGCAAGTGTGCACACACATTCTTGCTCCGAATCCCAGACCAATAGTGAAGTTACCCTGTGATAAGAAACATTAGTAGTTATTTAGGATTACCACTCAAACTTATGGGTGTAAAGAACAGGCCATTAAGTGGCATACTGACCAAAAGGGGAAAACATGAAAATTGACTTTAAGGGGTAGGAGAATGACAGAACTAAAAAAATCCTGGATGATTAGAAAATCCTAGTTCAGTACATCCCATGACCTAATGTTACAGTACTTGTCCTTCCTAAACACTAAAAGTAAGGAATGTAGCTACAATGAATAAGGACAGAGGGAGTTGCTACCTATCCACATAAAGCAGTTATTTTTCCAGATTGTGACTGACTAAAAGCCAAATCAAGTTATTACATCATACAAGACTTGTCTTCACAATACTAAAATATCAAAGCATTTAGATGCTGCCTTAAAGCTCAGGCTTACCCACTCTTTCTGTCAAATCCAAAAAGCTAAGTAATTTTACTTGAATTAAATAAATTAGCCACATTTAGCAGAGTCCACACACAGTCCCATAGCTAAATCTCAATCACCGATACCTGTTTCAGTGAAGAATCCTACTCTCCCAGCCCTTTTCAGAGGACTTTTTTGAAACCCCAGGTAAGACTATAAATGTAAGTCCTGCTGCCAGAAAGACCAAACTCCTCCCCTCACCTCTCAAATGAGTGCAAGTTTACTAAAAATACTTTTCTTATTAAACATATCCTAGTCACAGAAATAACGCCTCTGATATCAATCCATGTATTTGTTTAAAATGCTGAGTTTAAGAAACAGAATCTTGATTTCTCCTTCAAGAACCAGGGTGCTGGGATCTTCAAGGTGAAGGCTCATTTTGGCTTCTCACTTCTTCAGATTTAAAGTGGTACTGCTCAAATAAAACTCTTGACCATCTCACCTCACAGCATGTATAATAGCATAGTATTTACTCAAAAAGGAAAATAATTTCTCTATTTACACGTGAATTCCAAAAAAAAGAGTTTAAAAGCAAGAAACCTCTTTGAATGGTACACAGCAATCCTCAAGCAAGCAGGATGCAAACTTCAGCAACTTACGCTCCTAAGGCAAGTCCTCCCCAATAATGACCGAAATGCCAGGCACATTACAAATCCCACCTTGAACAGGTTGCATATACCCTAGTATTTTGACTTCATAGCCCACTACACTTACAAATGTTGCGGGGTGACAGTTTATGTGAAAGATCATATTCCTGTAGATGAATATATGTGTAGATGAAAATTCTACAACAGACTGATATCAAAACCGGCAATATCATGATGTTCCTGCTCAGCAGTGGCTTAGGCAGTCCTGGAATGCACCAGGCCTAGATGCAAAGAGGTGTATTCAAGGGAGGGAGAGAAGTGTCATGCTTCTGTAATTGTGACCTTTGCTAGCAGATCTTGCTAGCACTGAATAAATGAGATTTGTCCTGCCCTCTTGGTCAGAGGTAGGATGGTAATCAACGTCCAGATGACAAAAGAAGGTCCTGAGAGTCTCAGATTTTCCAGAAGAGGAAAAATAAATAAAAAAAAAGGTACAGCAGATTTGCCTCGGACTTTTTTTTTTTCTTTTAAAGATCTATAAACACAGTAATAAAGTTTAAAAGATGACAGCTGATGACAATGAGCAGATACATTGAAACTGAGGAAAAAAGCAGGAGACTTGGTAATTGGCTTAAAAGCCACTCAGAAGCTTTAGTTTTCTGTACTGTTTTCAAAGTCACTTCAAGATTTAAATGGCAAAAACACAGTTTGAAATGGCAAAAATGTACTACTACTTCAACTTATTTCTATTAATGCTATATTAAAACAATAAAAAGCATATACTCCTGCATATATTAAGAAAAGCTAAGAAGCTACTAGGCTAAGAAGAGTCTGTCTGGAAGCTTGAGGAAGCCAAAGGGGAAGGAGGGATAGGGAGGGGTGGAACTGAGATCTGAATGAAATGCAATTATTTGCTGCACACTGAATTTGCCACTAAAAAAATCTTGTACCTCTCTTGTTAAATACCATATTGCTAGTGTACTCTGCTTCGCTGAGAAAAGTGTGTATACAGACTCAGCTAAGTGCACTATTCAAATATTGTATGAGATAAAATTGGCTTAAGAGAGCCAGAGGAGGAATTTGTGAGAGAGTGAGCTGTCACTTGTTGTATGGAGAGATCTAAAAATAAGATGGGGAATGAAAGAAGCCTTCTCTGAACAAGTCATTTTAAGATGATTTTCTAAGTAACTGAAGTACTGCATTTATATATTGTTAAAAATCTAATAGTTTCATACAGTACAATGACCTTCACAGAACACCAATACTGAAAGTTTAGGACTCTGGATCTCTGTTAATTTAGTTTTTAAAATACACAAGTGTATTTTAGAAGTAATTCAAGAAGTAATCACTAACTAAAACTCAAGTTACCTCACGTTCCATCCACAGTAGTGCACCAAGTAAAGGACTTCTCCACCTTCGATGTCAGAATCTTTAATACTAGCTTCATACATTTTTTGATTTTTCCCTCTTCCATACCGCACTTGGACTTTCATGCCTGGAGGATAGCATTCAAACTCTTCTTCCTCATTGTTATTGTTGTCTTCTTCCTCCTCCTCCTCATCCTCTTCCTCCTCCTCTGCTTCTTCTTCATCTTCGTCTTCTTCCTTATTCGTGTCATCTCTTGAAAGGTTTAAAAAATTGTAGAGTTAATATGAGATACTTCATAAGCTTTTCAGTTCCAAACCACATATATTGATAAATATTGTGGATGCATTAGAGTGGGAAACAGCAGGCTCCAAATATGTGAAACTGCACTACAGCCGAGTAATATCAGCAAAATAGGATACAGCAATACACACAAAATCCAGTGACTGTAAGGTGCAAAAATGACTTGACTAAAAGGAAAAAAAAAAAAATATTCCATCAAAATCTGTATGAGCAGAAGTTGTTCAAGCTCGTCTTTATATGATTCCTTCATGCAGTCCCTTTGTTTAAATACCATTTTTCCAGTTCAAACTCATCCTTCTCAATATAAAGTTCCCTGAATTCCATTTTTCAACCTACAAGTTTTACAAGTGCTTCTTAAAACTTGCTTCCCCAAAAGATCCTTGCTTTATTAGAATAAATAATCTCTATCTTGACACCTTGAAGTGACTGCAACCAAAACCGGATTGGGGATGGGGGGGACGACACCGACACCCCCTTATGCAAGATTATTTAGCAAACAAGCAACCTGTGTTAATTTATGACCTTGTCACTCCTTGCCAGTTACACTAGAAGTCTTCTAAATACAAGTCAAACTTGTATTTAACTATTATATAAATACACAACCAGGTGTTCGCTGTTTTCAAAAGAAACTTAATTTTTAATACATTTTTAGGTATTTGGACCAATTTTCAGAAGCACTAAGAACCCAGAAATCTTGCTAGTCTCAGTCAATGGCAGCTATGGGTTGCTCAGTGTTCTGAAAATTACCTCCAACCAGCTTAAAGAGGCAGACTACATTACAGAAGTTAATGGGGGAAAAATATCTTTTAAACAGCCTTACAAAACGGTATTATTGGCCCTCACATCTTTCTCATCCCATACTCTGTGCAATACAGATTAGGGCTGCTTACTAAATTCACAATAACCACAGACCACTAACAGTTTAAAAACCTGTGACATGGAACAGAGATGTTCGGACGTATTACAGACTGGGTAAGAAAAGGTAAGTGTTGCTCCAAGTCTGATTCACACCAATATTTAGGATAATCTCACAGACACAAAAATCTGTATTAATAAGCTAAACCTTTCCAGGAAATTTTCAGTAGAAAATACTCAGATAAACCAAGCTACTTTCTCTCTGTGAAATGATCGAATAGCGTTTTAATTATTCAAATGCTTCTTTGTAGAAGTAAAATTGCAGTATTACTATCAAATTAGCTGGCAAAAGAGAATTCAGAATAAGCTAAATTCAACTGCAGCATAACCACCTTTATTTAATGAAATTACTTCAGAAGTTAATGTTCTCACACACACATACATATACACAAACATAAAAATATATAAATAAATATATATGTGCATACACCATGAGACAAATGCTAAAAATTCCCTCTGTTGGTGTATGAACCAAATCAAATCACAGAAGATACCTGTACTCAGGTATACATAACATGGACCAGAAAGTTTTGTTCTGGAAGGCCAAGATTTTCGATTTATTATATACATTCAGTGAGTAACTTGGAGAAGAGTTAAAAATGCAACATAAATAATGAGCTTTCAAAGCTCATTTCATCTCCACTATGTATCATATGGCAAAATCCACTTCCCAAAGCAATAATAAATAAAGGTCCCCATAGACTCAGATGAAAGATTCCTGAACATAATTCCACAGCTAACAACAGAAAGCACCAGCCAGGAATTTAAAGGCTTTAAAATTATACTCTCTGCTGCACTAAATCAAAACTCCCAGCTAATTCCAGCTTAACAGTTATTATCATACAAAAGCTAAAAAACCCTTAGCATCAGGAGCAGAGACACCACTGCTGTGAGAACAAGATGAGCTTGTGATTTCCCATTACTAACAAGACTTTTCAAAATTGCAAGGCACCAAATTTTGCCCGATTTCCATCCCCCTCCCCCCCAAACCTAGTGGTGCAACCCTTGAATGCTGTCTGCAAAGAAAAGCATGCCTATGAGGGAGATTCAGGATTTTCCAGACACTGGCAATTATGGTGTCAGTGGCTCTTTGGAAGCTGAACAAGTTTGGAGTCTCTCTCACCTTAATCACCCTATGGCTTCCTTGGTGTCCCAACAGATTTTCTACAAAGCCTCCATGACAATACCAGAACTTCTCTGGAAGAGATGTGTGAAACCCTCATTGTGAAGTTGAGTAACTTGGATGGTCAAGTAGATGTGAAGAGCAGACTGTACATACGTGGAGGGAATGTCAGGAATCAAAAGCGAAATGGAAGCAGAGATGGCTGCAATTAAAAAGTGTTCTAAGGTGTGATTTAGTTAGCAATCATTAGCTGGAGATTTTAGGAAACCAAACAAAAGCAAAGAACATTCATCATTTTGGAGCAGAAGAAACAGCATACTCATATAGCTCCTGGAACAAAAAAAAAAAAAAAA
>VZTL01078569.1:0-39748 GCA_013400535.1 Scopus umbretta
TTTAAATGTAGAACTTCTTAGGCTGTGAAATCAAACAGAAAGCCTAAGCTCCTAGAAGATTTATGTCCTTGCTATATTATTCAGTCAATATCTTTAGTTATTTTGAAACATTTAGTGATTCTCTAATAATATTTGAAGTATGTTAATATTTCATTGTTTTTTCCTAGGTTTTCCTGCTAATCACTTGCAGAAATGACCATTACAAATTCAGGGACTGGATCAACTCCAGTCGTTCTGGAATTATACAGTCGTATCATTTAGTTCTTGTTGCTGTACATGAAAACACAGTGGCATAGCTGGAAAAAACCCCCATGAACTAGTTTTCAATTCCTGTTTTGTTGTAATTTTTTATTCATTATAATTTATTTATGATTGCATATTATCAGTGTTACAGAAGCATTGAACAGCTCTGAATAAGTGTTTAATTGTATCAGACGCTATAGACATGCAAAGCAAGTGAAAGAAAGGCTATTCTCCGGTTAACTTACAATTTTATATGATAAAGATGTGGTGGGAAAAAGGAAGCTGCTTTGTCGTCGCTTTACAGATCAGGCTCTAACATAGACTAAGTCTTTTTTTCTGTCCCTCTTTCTCTCCTTCATTGTCTCTCTCATATAAGCTATCTTGAACACATATACAACCAGCTTCATATAACAGTAGAATTTCTTCCTGGGTGCCAAATTTGGATTGGTTAATGTAAACCTAAGGTATGTTACAGAATACATGCAAGTAATGGGCAAATTTTTCAGCCCAATGGAGCTATCCATCATTTTGCCAAGTCAAGTCGTCAGTGATTGCGGGCAGTTTTCAACGCCGTGATTGTGGGAGTGTTCCTGCCTGCGGAATGAGCAATGCATAGTGTAACAAAATCTCTGTCACTATTGCTGTCTTTCACTATTCTCTGCTAAGCTTGTTGTTTGATAAATTGCATGGAATTATAAAACACTATTTATAAAATGCTTACGGGACACTGGTTTATCTTCTGGGCATACGTGGGGGTATGTCCCAAGGAAATCTGTTTTATGTCCAGTTTCATTCTTTGTGAAATATGGTGTGTAAAACTTCATAAGTCAGATCCTTGGTGCTGATTCTTTAGTAATAACAGCTAAAAAATATCAAACGGTTCTCTATAAAAAGCAAGGTGTAGCATAATTGAAGATGTTTGGGGTTTATCAAAGATATTGAAACAGAGCATACAAGAGGAGTGATTTAAGGAATACAGTCTATTGGAATAGAAGAGGAAAGTTATTTATGTCAGTATTTTAGAAAGATATCTTATTCAATATCATTTATAGGAAAGCTAGAGAGAATTTTCTTCTGTTTCTTTGATGCTTTATTCCTAACAATATGTTACGGAATATTCTTTCTTTAGGAAAGAATATTTTAACTTTGTGCAGAGAAGAGATGTCTTGACATATTTTAATACAGGACTGTATAATTACAACTATGGATCCTTTTTTTGTCTTTTTTGTTGTTGTTGTTGTCTTTCCTTAAAACCTACAAGGCAATTTACTTTTCTTTTCCTTTTAATACAAACAAACACTTCCTAATTATAGTAATCAGTTCACATGCAGTAATCGCATTAGCTGTGGTAATTATTATATGCATCACCTGGACCTCTGTTTGGGTTGATAGACAAAATCAATAATTCTCAAGTAGGCAGAAGTGTGAGGCTGATTATGTGTTCAAGTGATCACAGATCAGATTGCATTTGATTAAATTAATTGGTTAGAGATTTTAGTAATTAATATTCTTCGTTAAAATACAAAGAACTAAACAAATGCATATGCTCTACACTTGCTGATAAATGGTCATGCACACTGAATGTCATGATTTGAAATGGAAAAACAGAATGGCAGCATGACACCTGGGATCTAAACTTGAGGCTGAAAGTTTAAAAAAAGCTCTTTCAGTCTTTCTGTTACTCACCTATTCTTTCCTGAAAATAGAAATTCAGAAAAAGTCGTTAAATCTTGCTTTTGGTACTGTCTCCACTATCAGATAAGCAGTCTTGTATGATTTTTTTCCCCCAGAATATTAGAACAGGAATGTGCAGCACTGCTGATTACCCATCTAACCAGGAGAGCGTAATACACAGCTGTAGTAAAAAATTAATTACTATCTTGCAGTCTCCTTTGTGTTTAATGCTTCAAGATAAAACATTTCCTGGACGTTGACTAATCATACTAGTGGACAAGAGATTGAGCATTATTGTAAATACAATACCTAGCAAGATAATTGTTAGCACTTTTATGTGAAGAAGACTTAAATTTTACTCAGAACAAAAATCTTGAATGGGATTACATAGCTCAGTGCACCAGTTTTCAGGCTTGTTTTACCTAACCACCTAAGTTTTTCAATGGCAACAGTAAAAACCCCACAGACCATATTATACAGTATTCCCTCAGTGGATGTTTTCTATGATCTGTGTGATACAGAAAACCAAGATTGTCCTAAATTTGAAGTTCAGTTAGTACTTGTATTTTCCTGGATTTCTGATACCTGCAAACTATTGGTAGTCCATGGACTGTAGGAGAACATTTTTCTGGTGTGGCACATCCGGCATTTGGATTCTTCAGGCTTTGTCCTTTAACACTGCACTACCTAGATGAAGTTGGATCTTTGTCAATTGAAAATGATATACCTATGTCATCCCAGGTGTATGGGTGTAATTCCTTGTTTTGAGACTGTTCAGCAAAGCCGTGATTGTACAGCACTTTCAGCTTGCTAAATACATGTAGTTTCAGAATTTATTAGAATTAACCTTGATATTTAGAATATTTTAGATAGCCTTATCACATAATTTAGTATGTATTAGCATATTGTTATTTATTGTATTTATAATTTTAGTGTGTGCTAAAAGCAATTTTAGTGCAGTACAAAATTATAGCTGAAGACTTAACGAGCTACAGTGCAGGACTACTCCGAAGTATTGCATTTTGTGCAGTACCTCAGCAGAAGGTATGAGATGGGAGGATGACTCCCTTACTGTAGGTGAAATGGATTGGTCTATGTAGCAATAGAAGAACATCTTAAAATAATGTGGAGTAGGGGTTTTTTTTTAGTGAAATTATAGTTGCAAATGTGAGCTGGCTAAGCAGCAGTGAATCTTGGCTTTGCTCCCCCTTGTCACTGGACACATCAAAAAGGGGCATCTTCTCAGGATAAACGTGTTCAAAATTCCTGGCTATACAGTATCCGTAAATTGGATCTAACTGTTATGTTAGGGTGTTCTGAAGCCCAGAGAGTTACAGCACCCTGAAAACATTTTGTTATATCAGTTTGTCTCAAAAGGAGTCCAGAAAACATGTACTAAAATTGTAAATGTAATTAATAAAGACTCTCTCTTCATATCCAAATTATGAAAGGGCATTCTGTGTCAGTGGTATTAATTATGCCACACATTAAATGATATGTCTATGAAATGTCAGGTGTATATGAGCTAGACAGTTCAGAGAAGGGTGAGCAAAAAACCCAACCAAATAAAAAGTTCTCTCGTCAGTGTAGTAAAAGCAGAACCAGTTAATACAGAGCATTGCTGAAGGTCTAGCTCTGCATCCCCAAAAGAAAGTTTCTGTGGTCAAAGGAGGCACCTTGTACTGGTCATGAAGCACTCAATTATGTCCATGACCAAAGAGAATCAGATCAAGCTGTAGAGCGAAGCAGCATCCCAAAATACAGGGTTAGAATGAAAGACTGAGAAAATACCAGGCAAATTATTCTGTACATCAAGGTATGCTACTTCTGCAGAAGGAACTTTGCAGGAATTTACACTTACTCCCCTCAGCAAGGCTAGGCTACATGAAAGTGCTACTCTACACATTACAAATCATTCTGCGACAGCACTAACATAAGAAATGGTGCTGCCTGAGGTGCATGTTACTGCTTTTACTGTAGACTTGAAAAGGGTAGTAGAATGAGAAGTTGCAGGCAAGTAGAAAGAATGACCAGAGGCATGGAGCTGCTTCTGTCTGAGGGGTGACTGCATGAAACAGAACTCTGCAAACTAAAGAAAGGGCATCTGAATGGAGATGTGATGTGACAGAACTCTATAAACCCACGTGTGCAATGGAAAAAGAGGCTAGGGAGCAACTAATCACTGTTTTCCAAAACAAGAACTGGAAAGCATCAAGTTAAGCTAGTGTCTGGGAAGTTCAGAATAATAAAAATTCCCAGTTACAGTTAAGCTCTGGAATTTCTTTGCCACACAGCATTGCTGATAAAATGTTTTACATGAGTTGAAGTAATAAAAAATTCCACTGGGAACTTTAATACAAAATAGCATCTCTTGTTCAGGAGACAATTGAGTCAGAAGCTGAGGGAAGCTGAGGGAAAAATCTAGGGCAGTATGTTGTGGGGTCCATCCCTTCTTGGTCACTGTTAGGGCCTTGATACAGACTTTGATGAATCTTTTCTCGTGTAGCTGTTCTTTAGCATGTGGTTTCTGAAAGATAAGGCTAAATATATTTTGAAATAGTGAAGAAAGCTGGATTTTAGATTGCAAGGTTTACAGATTGATAATTGAATGAAGTGCCTTTTCACAAGTCTAGCACACAGCTACAAGGTCACTGAACCAGAGCAGCTACTGGGGATGGAACTCAGTCACGTGCTGGTAAAATTCAAGAGCTGGAAGCAGAACATAGGGCAAGAACTTCCTAAAATAGATTGGACAGCAAAGAAAATGTTATGTAAATACATGTGTGTTTTTGTCTGTGATGTAGCTCACACACAATGCTCAATGAAGATTTCTGAAGGACGTATCACACTATCTATAATACTTCTGTAAACTGGACTGCATTACAAAAATTATGTTGCATTATATTGCAGGGGAACTTATTTACCATTTTTGGCATGTGGTAGAAATACTGAAGGAAAAAAAAAAAGAAAAAAAAAAGGAAAAAAAATAAAAAAAGGAAGACTTTTAAGACCATTAATGGATGTCTTTCTGTGGCCTTAACTTTTGTACAAATAGATTGTGTCAGCAGGTGACAAGTGGTGTTAAAGAGGTTACCCTTCTTTCAGGGATAGGATTTAACCCTTTTGGGCCCTGATTGTTTAAAAAGATTTAGAGATTTTGGGGAGTCACCAAGCATCTTTGAGAAAGGATAAGGCAGAGATTCTAATATGTAGCCCTGTAAGTTTAAGTTTGCACCAGATGAGCACGGAGAGATCTCATACAGACATGAGAAAGCTCAGCTGTTTTTTCATGAAAGAAATGCAGCACCCTTGGCTGCGGGCAGGCGCGGGTGGGTGCTGGTTCCAGCGTTGCAGCTGTCGCTGCGCCAGCCTGCAAGGACTGTTCTGTAATTCATCAAAGGTGTAATTGCTCCCAAGCTGGTGCCACTGTCCTTGCTTTTCTATTTGCAATTCTACTTGCAATGTTTTTTCTTTCCTTCTCTTTTTTACCTTCTTCTCCAAACCCCAAAGCTGGAGGTGGTTACAAAAGCAAGTAAAAACTTTAATCTGTGCATTCCTTAGCTTAAAAAAATGCTCAAACTTTACATTTTTTAAAATGTTCCTTGGGAAGTCATCTGCACAGATTGTGAATTGTATGCAAGTTTTGCAAGAGGTATTATGATTTGCTATAAACTGGAGTAAGCAATGCAAGAGGAGTTTTTCCTTTCCCGCTACAGTCATTTCTCTCTGGCATGTGTGTAAGTAATACCAGTTTAATACTGTGCTACTTTCAGAGCTCCCAACAGTATATAAGTTTAATCCATATCAATATGAAACAGATGAGTGATTACATTACTTCAAGAGTACAAGTTTTTAACATTGTTTTCATACTGTTTACTATCTCTTAAATTATCATAAAGGATTACTGTAACAGCAAGTTCAGTACAGATCTTTTCTTTATCCAATTCTGTTTCTCATTTTGTTTCTTCTTGTTTGAAAGAAAATGAATTCTCCTATTTACCAGAAGCAGAGGAGTTCTTTGTATTCACTTAACAAGTATTCCCTTTTGTCATTCCCTATTGGAAAAGCTTTTGAGGATGCTGTCTTTAGCCTATTAAAGCTGAAATATAAAGTACTCTCAGGGAGGTACTTCATATTCTGAATTTTATAGGAGAAATTCCTAAGAGTTGTCTTGTTTTTACACATTTTTATCTGTAAGTAGCAGTTTTCAGGCAGAGATCTGTAAATCTCCAAAATACTCTTGCTTTAAGTTTTAGTACCGCATCTGGAAACTTTTCACTAGCTCTAGCCATATCATTCATGGAGTTCACCAGACTCCGAAGTCCCTTTAAAGATTGTTAACAGTTGTCCCTAATGCTACACACATGCTGCTTACAGGGAGTTCAGTTATGCTGAGAAACACTGACTAAAGAAGTAATTGTGATTTAGGTAATCAGATCAAAGCACAGGTTTGGTGGCTGCACATACTTAGTAGCCTTTTCTGTAACTAGTGGTTAAAATGTGTCTCACTGACATAAGAACCTGTAAGTGAGCAGGGAACAGAGAAATTATGCTGGTACACAGGGATTCATAAATTACTTTGAAACTTGGGCAGGTAAGATTCAGCACCCTAGCTACTGGAGAAAAGTGCAGGTACTTTTTAGATAGAAAGGTGTGTTACTTGTCTGTAATCTATGCATTTTGGTATTTTCTGTATCAGTACCTATTTTTAACTATGAATTTGTTGTCTGGTGTCACCAGAAGTATCTATTGCAACCTAAGTCTTAGACACCATTTATAGAAGTCTGTCCATGTGCTGGATTATTTGTGGTTTCATGGCAATAGGTTTTCAAGAGAAATTTAATCACTGTCCTTAGCAATGTTTCTGGACTCTGTACCTCTTGTCAGGGCGCAACATTTTGGCATAGCCATCTTATGCTCGCAGTTCTATCTCTTACCATCTGAGCGATGATCTCTCATAAATTGTGTTGTCTGGTAAGTAAATGTTTGGCTGGTAGGTAGTATAGGTTTAAAAAAACTCCTTGTTAGCTGGGGTTCTCATTCTTAAGAGTATTTGTAGATCTTTGTTAAAAGATACCAGTAAAACACAATAAACCAGAATTTCTTATAAATACAGTAAATGAGACGTCTTCTGCCATCCTTAGCTGGAATCTCAGCCCCTCTGTGAAGGCAGCTTTGGTCAGCATTTCAGTCTCTGTTCTTCAATCTCTTCTTCAATAGCACAGTCTTTAGCATGTAATGATCAGTGTCTGCGTCACACTTGCTGAAAGAGTATGCCTTCTTAAGTATCATTGTGGCGAAGCATTGGAACCGGCTGCCCAGGGAGGTGGTGGAGTCACCGTCCCTGGAGGTGTTCAAAAAACATGTGGATGTGGCACTTCAGGACAAGGTTCAGTAGGCATGGAGGTGTTGGGTTGACGGTTGGACTAGATGATCTCAGAGGTCTTTTCCAACCTTAATGATTCTATGATTCTATGATCATTTCTGATTTCTTTTTGGTACGCACCCTGTGACCAAACTCTTTCTTGGGTTAGCTTTCTGTGTGCAAAGGTGTTTGGGCAATGAATTTATCAGTAGACCCGTCATTCCAGGAAGCAGCATGGTTCAGAGCTAGAGACTTTGATACTTCCCTGTGACAACTTCTGGGCAATTAATTAGGTAGAAGAAAATGGAGTTACGTTTAAAGGACAGGATTACTGTTAATCTGTCATACTACATACTGTTGCATTCCTTATAGGCCCTGCTGCAAAACATCTGACATATGCAGGTGGTAATGTTAAAAAACGTAATGCCTGTTCCTTTTTTTGTTTTGTATGTTACATCTATAAATCCTTAACCTAGAGTTATGTTCTTTGAAAGAACATTTAAATGCAACTGTTCTGCAGCAAGAAAGTAGAAAAATACAAAGAACAAAATAAGAAGAATAAATTAAGATCTAATAGCTGATGTTGGGAAAGAAATAAGTAACCATCTTGGCAAATCTTGCAGACTTTACAAAGTTGGTCGTTCAGTTGCTGATTTTGGCTGCACGTTGAAGAAGGTGGGCCATAGTTCTTTTGCATGTGATGTAAACGAGATAGAAGTGCCAAGGTACTGTCTCTTGACATTCTAACAGGTACATTCTTTCAGGTGTGCTGTGTCTCCAGATTTCCCAGGAGTTTTATATAATTTTTTAGCCACATGGATGAGAAGATTGAGTTACATGGAAGTAATGTGCAAGTTTGGCAAAAAAAAAAAAAAAAAGAACTTTTCAGATCATGAAGTGAAACAAAGAATTTGAACCATTCCAGACATTTCAGTTTGCAGTTTGTGGAGAGTCCTTGATGGTCAACAATAATGGATATTTTAGACAGAACCAACAGTTGTGAATCTTCTGCCTGAGAACATTTCTCTTTTTTTTCTTCTTTTTCTTTTGTACGGAAGCAGTCTATCTCTAATATCTGCTTCTTTGTGTATGTGCTTCTTATATAGGCTGAGAAGTTTATGCATGTGCAGATTTAGTTTGCACCTTCTCACCTTTGCAGGAATCTAGTGCAGCTACAATTAACACATGTAAAATTTTTCTCACATTTTTGAACACCAAAGAGAAAAAGAAAAGCTAATATACAATCAGTGAACTATCTTGGACAACCTTGCAGATATCCAACCACTTAGGAACAGTAAATACTCAAAGTTATTTCCTGTTGAACATGTAGGAAAACATCAAAAGAGTTTTAGCAACTATATACACTGAACTGATGGTATAATAATGTTGAGTCACTTGAAGGAAGGAACGAACCACTGCGCCTGATACAGAGGACAAAATCTTTCAGTATATCTCACACAGTCATATGTGGTTCACTTAGAGGGAACCAGTCTGTTAGTGTGATCCATGTTTCCGTATTTGTATGTCTTTTTGTGTGAGCCTAATTTGACTCACACTATTGATAGAACAATCTAGTACAGAACCAAAGGGCATCGGTAAGAAACATTTTAAAAGGAAGGAGTGAAAAAATGTATCTTGGTTGTCTGCAACCCTCCCATGTTGGGTTGGTTTTGTTTAGGCAACTTTCATAAAAAGAGACTCTACAAGCAGAATATTCACAACATACAAGTACGTATTTATTGGTTAACGCACACACATCAGAGCTAATGGTAAGGAGCCACTAGGTTAGATGTTAATATGCTCACCGGACTGAAAACCACACATGGTGAAGCTTTACTGGCCAGGCAGTCATCCGCTGGATGGGGGAAGGCTGGCCGCCTTTGCTCCTTGGGACAAGCTAAGGTGCAGTGGTACTGAGCTGCCATCTTTCAAGTTTGTTACCCCTTTGTCCCCCTTCCACCACCCCGTGACCCTTCCGATTTCATACCTTTTCATGTCACTGTTTTTCCCCCTAGATCCTTGAGCCAGTAGCTACTACTGTCTCAATCTGTTTTTACTCTTCTTTTCTTGGCGCTCGCTTATTTTCTCACACTTTCTTTCTAACAACTTATCGATTTTCTCAGTAACCTGAGCCAAGGTCACCCAGCTATGCTGCATCAAAGCTAAGCCTTGGATCACAGACAGCTGAACCCCTGGGTTGAGAGATACATCTCCAGGATAACTGAAGCGCAACAGGTTTAGGAAATACATTTCCTGAACAGATCAGTCTGGCTTCGTGATTGGCACTTAAGTGAATATTTAAACATTTTCTTTGGCTTTACAAAATAAGACATAGAATTGGCATAATCTTGAGGTTTTCCTGAATAGAGGTATTAGTTTTTTATAGAGTTTGAGGAATACTTAAAGTTTGAAATTCAAAATTATCCTTCTGACAGACAGATCTTTAATACCCTAAATAAGTCTTCTTGCATCAAACAGCATAAAGGTTAGTAGCGGATTTCTTGTTGAAAATTTTCCAAAAGACTGTATTTTTCAGGGAGCTGTATTACAGTAATATAGAATACTTCTAAAGCTTGGGTATGTCACACAAAGTAGCAGCCAAACATCCTGTATTTGAATAATTCTCAATGGATGTACTGAAATAAAATAAAATTTCATGTGAACTCAAATATTAGATCCTTACGATCTTTGGAGAGATTTTGGTGATTTCAGCGGCTAATGAAAATAAAAAACTCCATTCTTGTCTTTTTTCATTCTCCCTAATGAGGAAAATGTTATGAGTATTTGGAGGTAAAATTTAAAAATCTGGGTAAAACAGTGGGGACTGACTTCTCTCTAAATTCCTGTGCATTACGCAGAGTTGTCAGAGTTCATTTGAAAAGTTGCTGGAAGATTTTAAGGGACTAGGAATTTCTCAGTCTGATTTAGTGTGTCCCTGCTCCTAGGAGGGGTTTCACTGAGAAAATGCAGAAGGCTGACAGCAGGGACCGACTCACACGCCGGAGTGGCCTAACTTCACTGCTGCTGTTCCTGTTCAACGTAGCCTACTCCTCTCCCCCCTTGTTTCGTTTAGCATTCACATCTTTGTGAATCAGCAGCTTAACCGCTATGACGTATCCCATATTATCTTAAAAAGGCATTGATTTTTGGCGTTCATTTAGACATTTCCTCATAGTTTTCAGTGATACAGTGATTATTATATGAGCATTAGAGCCTGCAACATGGAGCTTTTATGGAAGTCACTGGTTTAGCCATCTCCATTTGTAAATCGGGGCTCAAATAATGCTGCAAACTGGGTATATTTGCCATACAGTAATATCCAAAGCGCTCTCATAAACATTGCCTGGCTGATACAGTCCTTGACCAGAACAAAATGACAGCTAATAAGGTTCGCATGAACGATGACAGGCAAGACATGCAGTCAAATATATACAATTTTTACATGCAAGTATGTTCTTGCTTCTATTATTATAAATAGAGTAAGTGTAAGTGCTAAAGCATTAGATCCTCATTTTTGCTGTGGAATTATACTTGACGTTCTCTGCTTATCCGAAAGGAAAGTGATAGTTCTTCGTTTCCATTTGATCTATTTTTTTCCCTCCAGCATAATGAAGAATGATACTTTGAGATGTTGACATTTTAGAAAGCTGAGATGGGATGTAGTAGACTACAAATGATGAAAGCTTAATGAAAGTTATTTTCTCATAATAGCTCTAAATTGGCTATTTTCGCAGAGTGGAGTGGGTCCAGTGGATTGAGCTTGAACTTTTTACCCCTCTGTAATCCTGTAGTTACCAAAAGTAATGTGGAATGACTTTAACTGTTTAGCTTTTTAAAATCCAGAGTTAAGAGAACTGATACAACTTGAATTTCCACATTATTCCTGTATGTAGGAATTTGTTGCTGTAAAGAGCTGAAGGATCATTATTTCCTGACATACTCCATTGCAAGCCTGGCAGTCAAAGCCAGAAACTATGTTTTACTAAGAGTAAAGATCATAATGTAAAGCAGTAGGAGATGTGGATTTTAAACTTCTGTGCTAGGTTAAAATTTTCATATTACCAGAACTGTGAGCCAAAATACAAAAACTTTCAGTAAATCAGGCTGTAATCATTTAATACATGTAGACGTGGATGGCTCCTAAATCTCATTTCTCTCTAGAGTTAGGAAGATTGTTCCCAAACACATAATTAAATGAGAACTTTCCCAAATTTTCTCTTTAAAAAAACAAAACAAAACAAAACAAACCCCTTATTTCAGCAGAACCTTTTTTTCAGTACTTAAAATTGTTGGAAATTTTGCTATCCTGATTCATGCAGACAATCTCAGGGTGTGATAATTTCTCTCGTTCATGCGACAGTGGGTCAAAGATCCAAGATAAGAAATCTGAGACATGCTTATACATTTCTAAAAGGAAGTTGTGACTTTTTTCCTGTCCTTTAATGTAATTTTTTAGATACCAGTCTCTATTATCTATGATATTAACAGTTTTTCAGGATGTATGCATTTATACGAAAGGTTTACTTTAATTCTTGTAGTTGTCTCAGGCTAAAGATAGGGTTGTAATATTTCAATAGTCTTAAAATGTCTTCAGCATCCTGGGCAAACACATTATCAGAAATATGAATGTTTTCAGACCTGATGTGATTCTATCAACTTATTAAGCATAAGCTTCTGTTTATAGGTGATAGAATTAATGAGGAAAACGCGGCTTTTGTAAATCTTCATTTTGTAAGCCTGAAGTTCCAAGTAAACTGTTTGTTCACCCTACCAATTTAATAGAAGTATGTTGCTGAACTTCCTAAGGATATATTCTAGTTGCTTGGCAATGGATTGTGGAACAATTCATTTAAAGTTCAATGAACACAGAACTAGGGTAATTTATTCAAATCCACCACTTATTAAATCAGGATTTGACTTTTTTTTTTTTTTCCTGACTAATAAAATGGACTTGAAAAGAATTAGCTAAACCTCTGTGGAATTGTGACAAAGTAATTCTGATGACTATGTTGTCTATTAGTTTTTACTGCCAGTAAGTAAGGCAAACGGAGATGAATACATTCCCCATTGTTTTGTGGATTGTCAGAAAGGGATTTATTTTTAAACAGTTTATTGTCTCAACATCATCCTCCTTTCAAGATAAGTAACATGGAGATAATATACCTGCATTTTTATTAGGCATCTGAAGCATCTGAATATTTCACAAGAAGGGGTATTTTCTTTCTCCGTCACCAGTAAACTGAGTGTTAAAAAGCAGAGACTGCAGTTGTTGAATTGGGATAGTTTTCTGATGGGCATGAATAATTTAACTGCTTGAATTTAAAACCTTACAACAATAAATATTTTTTTTTATTTTAAGTATCAGTTTTGGCCCAGTTTTACTAATGCATGTATTTCCGGTTGGAGGGTTGCTGCTCCTTTAATCTGAACACAGACAGACAAATACAACATGACGTATTCTTGAAATGTCAAGCTCACCTGCAGTCACTGGATTTTACAGTGGAACTTATGAGCTTTTGATCGGAGCCATAAAACATGTTTTATTATGCATTAGAACCTGAAAGAAGGAAACGTGAGATTCTGAGAGTTGTGGTGTTGTTATAACATTATGCTCACTACCTGTAAATCATCTTTAGATCGGGGCACCCGCCAGAGCCCTGTGGCCTCTAGGAGAAAACAAAGCCAGACAGACCCAGGAGCCTACAGACTTAGTATAAACCAAGGTATAACTGATGAAAAGAGAAACGCATTTCTTGTCTCCCCAGTGAGATACTATGGAATAGTTGTCTAAACACCGGTCAGGTCTCTGGGATCTACAGCTGTATGCAACTCCAAGACAATTCATCTTATTTTTTCCTATCCATCCTCCGTTTTGAAGGGATCTCAGCCATGGGCAGGGTGCAGGCCGCACCGGAGACGGCATGATCTGGCAGCGCCTGCTTGTATCGAGCTGCCGGCTTTCTCACAGGCAGCCTCTCTGACGCAGGCACGTCCAGGCAAGTCCATCCATCCCATAGCACAGCAGCAGCGTGCTCTGCGCTTCCCGGCCAGTTGGCTTCATCGCAGGACAAAGTGCACAAAGAGGATACAGACTTCAGTGTCGTGGCTCTTACAATTTAAGGATATAACCAAGACAAAGCTTATAGCAGAGAAGACCTTAGTCACACCTAAGGATTTGGACATGTTCAGTCAGGATTTTGACAATATCTTTGTGATAGCGTCCTAAATAGGAATCACTGGAGTAGGACTGCATTTATGAAGAAAGGAGGATATGTTCCTGAGACTCTTTCAAAAGACCAGATGTGAAAATAATTACAGAGAATTACAAAACAAAATGGCAAGTTGATGAATCCCAAGCATTACCTCTTTCCAAGTAGACTTTGCCTGCCAAACTTGAGAAATACTCATGATCTGTGTTATAGATTGCCATGAAGAAAAGTGATGCGAATGAACTAAAGGAATAAAACCACAAGGAAAGGAATGGACTTCAGAGATTGCACAGGAGGAAGCCATATGTGAAAGTGCCTCTGGTGACTTCACAAACATCATCTTCCTACGGCAATTTTAGGATTTTTCTGAGGGAGCAAAAAATATTTGCTTGTACTTGCAGATTTTTGACAGAATTAAATTTGTCAAGGTTAACTCATATTTTCTTAAGGAAATGTGAGTGTGCGGGTGTGTCTGTGTGTGTGTGTGTATGTATGTATTCACTTGCATGATGCATGGGTGTCTGAAATAGATTTGAAATTCTCTGAAAAAGACTTCACTACTTTTCTCTGTCTGTTAGACCTCACTTTTTGGCTCTTTCCAGCAGAATACCTGGGTTCCAATGCCACAAAATACTTTCCTTTTTCATTTCTGTTTGGTTCCTCTGCTACATTATCACAGCCAGCTCAGGAAGAATGTCTTTAGTTCTGAGTTAATTAGCATTCCATGACCAGAGTGTCACTCAGTGTAGAATTCGCTCTGCCCAGTTACACACCTGCCCATAGGATCCTCAGCATAACAAAAGATTCCGTATGCTTGTCTTTTAGTAGTGAGTGTCTCAAGAAAAATCATAAGTATACAGCAGAAAACAATAGCCACAATTTCTTGAGAAGTGTGTGCATTGTAAATACTTTGTGTCTTGTTTAATTAAGTAGCCTCTTAATTATTAGCCATTATTTAACTCAGTTTGACTTCACCCCACTAAGTGAAAAAAAACCCTCTTAGAAAATGAGCTAAATGGATTTAGAGTTTATGTTACATTTCTTCTTTCTTATTTTTCTTTTATTATCCAATCTTAAAATCTATAGAAAAGAATAATATTTGGGGAAAATGTGCTAAAGCAAACTATTAATAAATTGTCTTTTATGTTTGTATGTTTTTTTTTTCCATTTGTGTATATGCTTGCCGAGATAATAGACTCAAAGCATTAAAAGAATAGATGCCTTAACAAAGGGATTCAGCAATGATGCATGATCTAAAAATGAAAAACTAAGAGCAACAGTAAACATGACAGTGCCATACCACGGTTATTGGGGGTGAGAGGAGACAGCAAGAATATTAATGGATTCAGAAGTAGCCAGAAGTGTCTCTGGAAGTGGAGGTGTATTGGAGGATGTGTATTCTACACCACTGATGAGTGGGTGTGCAACTGCAATAGTTACAAGAGATCAGAGGGTTATAAAGAAATGTGACATTCTAAACAATACGATTTTAGCAGACCCTAGTGTTTAGTAAACAATGTGATAGAGAACCTGTTTGCAAAGTTCTTGAAAATCAGTAAATTAATCTGCGCAACGTCATTAAAAAGGTAAACTATTTCAGGTGAAAAGGGAGTAAAAAGGCAAAGAAAAAAGATAACACAATATACTTAGACTTACAGAGGGTTTGTTTTTGTTTTCTTTTAAGAGTGGGATAAATTTAAGAGTACTTCCATTTGCATTCCTATAACTAGCTGCTAATCCTTCCTTCATTCTATTCACTTTGCTTCCGTCATGGTTTGGCTTGTTCACTAGCACTTACATTGTAATTATGCAGTGAAAACTTCCTAGAAAGGGATAATGAAAGGTAATTTTATCCGCTTGCTCTTTTACAAGTGAATTCAGATCCAAAGTATATAAAATGAGTCAAATCAGTTTTGTTTCTTACTCAGACATACACTGAGATCCCAAGCAGAAGAGCTGATGAGCATTTTCACCACTTAACACCTTTAAGTAGCAGAGTCTTAGATGCCTATTTTTTTAGCAATAATATTGCTTCCAGAAATCATTGACTCATGCACACTCTCCTTCTTTCCTGCAAAATGTGTTACCTGTAGGTACACTGTATTATGGAGGTTATTCACGTTATGAGACAGGAGTTAAAAATCTTTAAAAATTGAATACAAGAACTTGGTTATTATTTTGGCACTGTTTCACTGTCACTGATAAGCAGAGTATAATAAGAGAAGAGTATCTCTAGTAGCTCAGTGTTGAAATTCACATCAGTGTGCCTTCCTTTACGTGAGCTCCTTCAGATGTGACCAGATGCCAAAAACGTGTTAGGTCATCATGATTAAATTCTGTGTGGCAAAATATGACGCCAGCAGTACTCATGTGAGTACCATTCCATTTTCTCTTCTCATAGTCGTCAATAATTTATTTCTTTATCTCCCTATCTGATATTTCCATGAACTCCTTAAACTGTGTGTTATACTCATTGCATTTTATTCCTAGAAAAGAATTCAAAGTATAAATTTCAGTGAGGCTGGGTTTGTAACAGTCAGCTTTGGGAATCCCATGCAAAATTATTTAAAAGAAAATCCATTCTAAAACCATAAGGAGAGTATGAGGGCTGAAACCTAAAAATGAGGACAATGTGCATGTTTTGTGTTTTTCTGCATCTACCTGGACTAAAAGTACTTCTGAAGAGAGCTTCTTTCAAAACAAAAACAAACAAAACAAAAAACCCCTTACACATTCCCTAGTGAAGTTTTTAAAATTCATGTTCATAGCAAAATTTAATAGCATCTTGGAAAAAATCAATGAGATGAATCAGAGTAGACTGGAATAACTCAGTATGTGTTGGAAAGAAGTGACTAGAACTGGATGTTGAAGTGGTGGCCGTTTCATAACTGCATCATGTCTCATCTCTTGCTCGTTGTGTGAACTGATGAATTACTGTACTTCGTAGTGACATTGCCAGAATAGGAGGATCATTTTCTGTATATATGGCTTCTGACTCCTGCTGGAGAGAAAATAATGATGTTAGCCTGAATTTTAGGGGAATGGTCAGGCCGCAATGCACTGCGTGTGTCTGGCCATCTAGGAACAAGGGGGTTTCTGAATTTCAGAGGAAATTCAACCGGTGCTCTCTTTAATTACCTAATGACACCGCACACATTCTGGTACTGATTTCAGAAGTATGCTGTTGTCCTTCCACGTACACTCTGTTTTTCATTAGCACTTTCTGTTTCCAGAAACAGACAAAAACTCTGAGTAAACACAAATGCAGGGCAGATGCTCATCTTTGGGAAGACAGAGAACAGGAATCTGACAGGAGCTAAAGAATCAACACAGATGCTGCCAGAACATTGTTTCTGAGGGGAAAAATAATGAACAAACCCCACACCAGCTTCAGGGCATTCAGTGAGAGCAAGTAAAATACAAGAAAACTGAACTGTCTGTAATTATGCAAAACAATGCTAAAATGAAAATCTCTGTCCTACCTGCAGATCCAGAGCCTCTATAAATGGTTCTGCTGTAGCTGTAGGGGGCACCAGTGAACACTGGTCAAACTCAGGTACGACGAGACGTATCTCTGTTCCAGATTTAGTGTAAGTTGCTATTAACTGTGTCTAGGTGATGCTGTATTTCTCAGACTGTTCAGATAATTGGGGAACAACATTAACCACCAATTCAGAAGTCCCTTGGACTGATAGCTAAAGGAAAAATGCAAGGATGTATTGCAATTTTGTATTGAGCTTAATGGAGTTCTGGATGCTACAAATTTGTGTTCTGCTGAGAGCGGAAGGAGGAATCTTTTGGAGGAAATGTGTTGGTTTTCTTCTTTGTAATGGGTTGTAAAGTGGATCTCTTGTGCTGAACAGACTGGGAATAGTTCTTCTTACTACTTATTGTGTAGTGCCATTAGTTCTCAAGGTGACCTTAGCTGGTGGCTGGGACTCTTCCAAGGTCATACATAAAATATTAATGATTATGTAGGTTATTCAAATTGACATGTTTTACTGGGTGATTATGGTAAATTGATAACAATCAAAATTTAATTCTAGCTTAAGAAAAAGTTTATTTTAATATAACAAATTAAAATTAACATTCATAGGTCTATGGATCCTAATAGCAAGTGAGTGTAATACAGCTCAATGCGTGGGTACAACTTAGATTCATAAACTCCTACACGCATACCCTTCAGGTACAAAATTATTTGCTGTTTTTTCTTCCTGTTAAAACTGGCTAATGGTCTCCCATGTACAGTGTATATATACCTCTATTTCTGCCGAGATTTCTTATCTGTGAGATAAAAGAGCCTCCCCAGGTAAACTGGCTTGCCCTGTTTTCCTGAACAGTCGTACTGGCTTAGCCAGCTCCGTCTGCCAGGCTGCACCGGACACTCGCTGCTTCCAGAGTTCAGCCTCTCCAGCTTTTCTAGAAGCTGGTCAAAAAGTATCAGCCAGTCTGTCTCAAACAGGCAAAGTGCACGTGCTCCCGTCTCTCTGCAGCTGCTCATTCCAAACGTGAACGGTATCTTGCGGTTTGTAATGTCCCTAGTGCCTGGTTTCACCTGGCATGGAAACCACTGGCAGACAGGGGTTGCAAAATATGGAAGGAGCATCGATGGGCTTGTCCATCTTGCACACATCAGCTGGAGTTTTAAAATATCCCTTCTAAAAGTCTTTATAAGTAAGTGACTTCTTTAAGCATTATCTTAAAAGTCTGAGCTCAAACTGTGTTTTTGGTCACAGTTACACTGCCTTGTGCTGTCTATAACTTAGATACTTAAGTAATGGAAAAGACATTTTCTGGCTTAAAAAGAATGTTTAAAGTATATGTGATTATATTTATACCATAATAGGAATAACTACTTCTAAAGCTTGATGACAGAGGTGTGCCAATTAAAAAGCTGATTTAACTTTCCATAGCAAGGAGAATATGGATAGGTTTCCTTTAAAAGAATGGTACAGAGCATTTAAAGAGCTTTAAAAGGAAGAACTATCTTTTGTCGTGTATTTCTGCAGATGGTTTTATTAGATTGTTGAAAAGTTCTGTACAAAGGGCAGCATTTCTTACCAAGAAAATGAGATTTAAAAATAACTCACATTAGTGGTCAGTCCTTGTTATGTATGTTTGAGTTCTAACAGCTGTAATGATTTGTTTTAAAGGAGCCATATCAGCCTGTGCTGATTTTTAAGCCTTTGCTGATTGATTTGACTTGTTTGATGTATTATAAATCACACAGCTGTAAAGTCACAGTAAAAATTCCATTAAAATTGTGAGGTAAAAAAAAAAAATAATCCATAAATAAAACAGTACAAAATGCAAGACAGCAGCAAATGTGCTATTTCTTTTCCTTTTTTAAATTTAAGTTTAAGTTTACAGCCAAGGCCATTTTTATGTGAAGAAAAACAACGGGAACAAATAAGAATCTACCAGGAGTCTCACTGTGTAGGTGTATTTCCTATACTTGAACTTGAGATGCAACAATATTTCAGTTTCCTTCACTGTGCCAGTATAAAGCTGATTTTTGTCAATTCATGGATCAGAACTGGTATTATTTGTTTTCAAATTACAGTTCTTTATCAGGAAAACTATTGGTAAAAATACCTAAAAATAGGTAGAAGAGGTAAGGACTCCTGAATATGATCCATCTTGCTTGTAATACTTTAATTTTTCGCATTTCCACAGTCTAGTACCATCTAGACTGTCTAACCACTAACTATTTAACCAGTCTAACCAGACTCTATCAAGATTTCTTGTTGCTGTGTATTTTGTTTTGTAATTATCCCTTCTCATTTCCATATTTAGGTTGAGTTGATGAATACTGAAGTAATTCTTTAGAAATGACAAAAGTTTTGTGATTGAGATCTCAGATTGGAAAAAGATCTAATGTTCTTGAGTTAAATGTTTTAAAAAGCCAAATGAATTGTTCTAACTTACACAATTTTATCAGAATTTTTGTCATTTTCTTCACAAAAAAATAAAATCATCCTAAATGTAAATTAAAATGGATTTTTCATTGAAGTAGGGAGATATTTTTAGAATTGACTGCGTTTTCTTAACTTTTTTTCTTTTTTTTTGTATCCATAAATTCAGGATACACTCATATTCACACAATTCATTGTAGCTTAGGATCTTCACAGACACAAGGTGTAACATTCAAGACACAAGATTCTCATTTTGGGTTCTGTTGTAACAGCCAAATATGACAGGGCATATTCTGCTAGTTTGTTAAGCTAGGCATTGTGCTGTGGGGTAAAGGTGGCATAGTGGTGTATGTGTGGTACACGTGGTAAGGGGGTAATAAAGCATCTCCTGAAATACCTTAAAGCTCATGACTACCTCTTTCATCTGAGGCTGCATTTTTATAAGTAGGAATACTGATGATGATGATCCATATGCCTGTTTCTTGTGAGTGAGCTGTGGCTGAAGAGCTGCTGATTTTCTGAAGTGTTGAAGAACATGTAATACATTGCATTATGCTTCGTCTACATTTCAGTGCTGTCACGTGGACGATAATCCTTGCTTGTTCCATAGTGCTGTCCTCGCCCTGACTCCAGCGACTTGCGTGCCTAGTTCTCCACTGCCGATGCAATAGGTTGCATTCGCCTGAGTCTCTGCCCTGGTCCAGTTTGTTACCGTCAGAGGAACGGGGTAATCTCTGAAAAAGGGCAACCCATTTTTTGTTAAGCATTAATTGCTGGAAAGTCTGCATTTGGCACTGTGATCAGTGAAGTTTATGAGGGTATTAATGCTGTGCTGTCTCCTGAGTTGTCAACAATGAAAATATTCCTATGATTATCGTAGGAATGGAATAGATGAAGTTTGCAAGCTGTTCAGACAGATGTATAAATATCATATGCATACTATTTCAAGCAAATAAGTTTGGGAAAGAATACTCTTCCTATTATATAGACCTTTAGAGACAAGTCTGTAGAATCTGGAAGCATATTCATTGGTATTTATAGCAGGAACACTGAAATGAGACAAGATGCAAAGATGTCCCATGGACCTGTTCATTGCTGTTCACCGCAATAGTAGAGTTGTAAAGAGGTGCTCGTTCCTCTGGAAAGGCCAGCATTCATTCACTCTCTTCCCTTTCTGAGGAATCCGCACGCTGAGAGTTCTGTGCCAGCAGGTAAACAGGCAGTTTAGATGTACCCTGACCAGGTAAGCGTTGGCATTGGCCTTAGGTGCTACTCAGTGCGTTACAGCACACACTCGTGGCACACCAGATGAATGGGCGTTAATGAGAAATCAGAGGGGAATACCAAGAGAAGAACAGAGTCACAGAGTCATCATTATTGTTCTGAGTCAGAATGGGCTTGTAGAAAATCAGCAAATCTAACTTACAGTTGTATTACTTGCCAGACGGGGATTCCTCTTCAGCTGGGTGGCAGATAGATGAAAATGCACAACTGATTGCATATTTGGACTATTGCTTCTGTAGAAATGCATGTGCTGATGGTCTTTAAAATGATGGATGTATAGCTGCCTTTAATTGGTGTCAGTCCAAACAAATACAGTGAGCTCCCCAAATATCGCATACCAAATGTTGTAGCCCATGAGCATGCGAAGGCAAATACACATATTCAGAGTGTATTCCAGTTTACTCTTGGCTCTTGATGCACAGAGTTTCTGAAATTTCTCTGTAAAATTCTGTATTGCTTGTTTTTCATGGGGTCTCAACAGAAGGCTCAGAAAGCAGCTCCTTTCTCTCCACTGTTGTTTCTCTCTCTTTTTTTCCCCATGGCTCTTATGAATGCATGGAGCACATCTCATTAATCTGTTATCAGATTCCCTCTGCTGGTCTGTCATTTTGTCCAGAACTTCAGAATCCTGACATCGAGTGCTGTTCTTGACAGGTCGAATATTTGTTCCAGAAAGAAAACTTGTTTTTATGTTTTTCTTGCATATGCAGACAGTATTGCAATCAAATAGTAAAGGATTTTTTTGGTCGTTTTACTCAAAAGACTGACATTCCTTTGTTTTACGTATACATACACACTGAGATTATTACAGAGGAAGGAATAGTTGGATAATTCTACCTTTTAACCATTCAAATCTTCTTTGCAGCCACTGCAACTTTACAAGATGTGATATTTCAGATACTGCAATGTAAGAAAGACCTGTTATTTCATGCAATGGGGCTGAGACCATCTGGTTTTGCTAAAGAAGTTTTTGTATGTCTTTTGACAGTTGAACTGATAAATAACCAAATGGGAATTGCAAGTAGCAGTGGTAGCAGTGTGAGGTTTATCATGCCAAGAAATCTCAGAGACCACCTGGAATTACTACTGAATGAAAAAAAGAAATATGTTTTATTACTCCTGAGTATCCTTCCTTTAATCACTTTATCTTTCCTGTACACTGATGTCTGGCCTCCTTATCTCATGTTTTTCCTGCAGCTTCTTAGAAACACTTCAGTTTGTTCGATGTTCTTCTTTGTTAAAGTCATGGGTTTTGCTCATGTCAGCCACAAACTGCTGCAAGATTATTGCTGTGAGATTGTCACGGGTCTGTACAAACTTCTTGACAGGATTAGTAGGGACCATTGCTGCTTCAGATAATGAAAATAGTCTAGACTGGTGAAACTGCACGCAGTATGGAGGTGTGAGTACTAATCAGAAAGACGTCAAGATAGCCTATTTATCGTCTGAAAGTAGAGCACAGAGATGGTCAAAGAGCGTCCATGAAAATGTGTTCAGTACACTTGTTGCAAGATGGGAGGGAACTGTGATACCTGAATTTGTTTCAGCTACCTTGGCTGCATGTGTTCCCTTCAATATACATTTGCAACATAAAGACAAGTTAAAAAGTGCTTGGTGCCCACAGCAGTGTTTACTTCTCTATGTATTGGCTAATAACATGCGGGTAGATGCTCGCATGTGTGCCAAAGTAATGCAGAGGAGAAAATTCTGCATAAAGAATCTCTGTGGTGAAATCACGGCCATTGCTGGAGTAACTGCTGCTGTCAGAGGTCCAGTTTGTTGTCTCCAGCAGAGCACCCTAGTAGCCCAGGGGCTGTTGGCTTTTGAAAGAGGTGTGCAGAATGCAGGAAAACCTTCTGCATTTGCTTTTCTTGTAGATTGCTGATACTAGAATAGCCAGAGCTTTAGACAAGTGAAGCCTGGGTGGGTGAATACTTCTTGCTGAGTTGAGCAGTGGATGGCAGGCAGCGTCTTCTCTTTGATGTCTGCTGCATTTGACAGAGTTTCCCGGGTGGCTAGGCTTCTTTCAGGATGATGTTCCTGTTAGAAATAGCTAATTCGGGAGACATCAAATAGTTCCCAATTTAATATATTTGAAAGGAACTCAGTATTGAAAGTGAAGCGGATACCAGTGAGATACTAGTGAGAGTAGTGGGTGGGTAAATGTATGTGGGGTAAGTAAGCAAAGGAGCCATTTCAGAGTACTAAAAAAAAATCCATTTGCCTTATGCCGATTTGGCTTCAGAAACATGTCTTCTGTAAGTGTCACTGAAATAAGATTTCCCCGCTGTTCTCACATACAAATAGGAGTGTATTTACTTGTTACTTGCATGTAAAGAATAAAGTTGAGGAGGCTGACATCCTTCATTCAGACACAGTAAGCATGGGTGTGAGAACGTCAATCACAGGACATGACACGTGGAGATGTGATGGAAGATAAAGTCCTGTTTTGAGCTCGTGCAAGAATGTGTGTACCTCTTCTGGTTGAAAGAAAGCCCTGAAGACAGGTCCAATCTCTGAGGAGTTTTTTCCACCTTGTGATGCAAAGCCTGTATCAGGGCCATAGATACAATCTGACCTACAGCCTTCTCTTTTCCTAACATCCTTGATTATTATTTCAGCATCTAATGTTAAAATGCCAGCTGGTTACTCTCTGATTTTTAGCCCTTCCTTCATAATGTGACGGGGTGCCTGCAGTCACAAGACCAGTGGTGATCTGGGAAAAATGTGTCTCCAGATGTATTTATCCAATTCACAGCTGGCTCCTTAGGCAGGCAGAAGCAGGCTATAGATGAATTGGCCTGGTAGTCGTGTCTTACAGTTGCCCTCTCTTCCCTGCTCGCAGAGAGACCAGGTGCCCATTGCACGTGCAAAGTGCAGGTGATTTATTCATGCGTCAAACTGATGCTTTTGTAATAAACCTAATTAGGTGCAGATCTACCTATTACCTGTATTCTGCATGAGAGTGAGTGGCCTGCTGCAGTGTAAAGGTGCTTACCCATCCAGCATGTCCAAGAGCTTGGAACATTTATTCCATTATACTCTCTGTGCTGTATATCTCCTTCAACAGACTTTCCAAAAAGTTAAGCATTCAAGGTCTTTAACACATTTTAGTATTGCAAAATCTGCTTGCTGGACAGATAGCATTTAATCCAAATTTACTGTGACAGTTGGAAGAAGATCCTCTTACCTTAATTATTTTGCAGATACTTAAGGATATCTTTTAGTTTAACGCCAGGATTTGACTTTACTGTTGAATTGAGGTTGAATGTACTGGAAACACAAAGAGGCTGAACATGACTGCATTTGGAGAAGTAGCAGCGCAGTGCAGTATGTGCAATGCAAAATGTTTTTTTCTTTCTGAAAGTTCTTCATGTTTTTTTCTTATTTTCAACATTACAACTTCCACAAGTAGTTGGGCAATGTTCCTTTTCATAGCACTCAAAGATCCAGTATGAGATATAATATATATATATAATATCATATCATTCTGATGATACAGACTGAACTGAACAAAGGAGCAGCTAATTCTTGCAGCACTGACAGTATTTACGTCATATATATTAAAGAGAAATAAACTTATTTGCAATCTCACCTAGAACTTTGATTTACAATCTGGGGCACTGCAATTAAAGAAAAAATGAATCTAAATACAGATTAGAAGACCCAGATATAGATACATGTGTGTGCAAACAAAAGGAGGGATTTTTCTTCTTTTCTATTTGCTTCACATGTTTGAGGAAGGAAATAACATCTTTATAATGTTCCCTAATGGCAGTGATACTGAGATTTTTACTATGATTGTTCTGCTGAAATGCTCAGGCCAACAAAGTTACTGAGTGCTTTATTCGTTGCTCACGCTGGCATCTCTATGCCATAAGCACATCAACTGACTGCATTATATGCAGAGAAAAAACACTTCTTAGTGCTCAAGAATCAGATATTTTTATAGTTTCAGTATCTGTTGCCACACTCAAGAAATGAAACAGAAAAAATTAAACACATGGTAGGTATTTCCAAGAATACCTTCAGATACTGCTTTCAAGACATATTCCATCTTTAAATGGCTTTTTGAAGAGGTGCTAGAAATACTATTCTTCTCACGTATGATGCTGCAAAAGATTTTTCTGGAAAAATATCTGATTAAATTCCAGGTGAGAAGTTAGAAGTTGTTTGCTGAACGTTCAAAGCAAAATCTCTGTCATATAAACTCCTGTACTCCATTCAGCAGAACAGATTTTCTAGGTAGAGCAGCAATTTGTGAGATAATCACGGTGCTCTTCAATTATATTGTGACTTCTTTCTTTCTCTGTAGGGGAACGGCATGTTCAGAGGCTATTTCTGCTTGTTCTCAGTTTTGTAAGGTTGGGACTTGCAGAAAATAAAATACTATTAATAGCTTATAGCAGACTTTACACCCTCAGAAAGAAGTGAGATGCAGCATACAGTTCAGATACACTTCTGTATATTAGATGTTTATTAATACCCTCTGGGTATATCTAGAGGTTTTTTGTTTTTTTATTAAATAACTTCACAGTTTTAATGCTTAATGTGTCAGCACAGCTGCTAATCCGTAAGTGTGTATTTAAAAATCTTCCAGTTTTGCATTTGTGGTGTTGTGATCTAGCTGTATTGCATTTAGACCTTTGTCTTCATTTTGGAAGAATTGCTTTATTGCAAAGAGATTGGACCAGTTTTTTTACTTTGTGTAAGCTGCGATCCCCTTGACGTCGTCATTTGTACTTCATCATTCCTAAGTGATGCCATGAGAAATTATGTAAGTTCTCCAGAAGCAAGTTTGCCTTTCTCAGTTATGTTTATAAGGGTGTGAAAAATGAAGAACACAAATACAGGTTCTACGATCAAACTTGCAGCCTTGGTGTTTATTTTTTAGGAGGCTGGCTTATGCTTACTGACGTCAGGTGGTATTTTGTTGTTGAATTCAATAATGTGTATTAGAAGTTAGGAGTTCTGTTTGTCCTGCAGGTCCCTCTTGAGAAAGACAATTACTGTCACATCCACTGGCTGACACTTCATTCTGAAGTCCAACTTACCAGTTTTATTACTAGTATTGTCAGCTGTAGCTCTGAAATAAAAAAGGCACTCAAATGGGCTGTTTAAAGGTGCGGATAAGGACTTGGAATAAAGTGTATTTTTTTTTTATTTATAGCATTTTATTTTATGTGGTTTGCATATTTTCACAGTCCTTGCTCTGTGAAAACCCCTGCCATAATTAAGTTTTGGCTTCGTAAGAGTAGCAGGATTATATCATAATTTTATCCTGCCTCCAATTTGTAATCGCTGTGTTTGACTTCACACTGGCATGATAACAATAACAAAATGAGCGTTGACAAAATTACTTTGTCGTTTAAGTCCCTTTTCCTGATGCGACATTGTCTCTGTAGCCCATGGAGCAGCAAGCTTTCAGCTCGGAAAGCGCCCAACTGTCTCTGTCAGCTTTTGGTTCTGTCTGTCTCTGTGTTAAACCTTCGTAGTTGCTTCGGAGAGACAATAGAATGAATGGACAAATATATAATTGCATTTTAATGGCTTATTTCCTAAAGGTTCGTTCATACTTCGTTAAATATAGGATCATAAAAATATGAAGGTAAATTTTTGCAGTCCAGTCAGTGTGTAAATTCCGACTTTCTGGTTGGAGCTATTTAATGTCAGTTGAGGTGATTTGTCCTTTTTCTGACATAACTGGCTTGGCTTTGGATAATTACAGAAGTAATAAACTGATCAGGAAACCTTCATATTTTTTAGCAATATAATATCTTCACAGATAAAGTGACCTCTAGATTCTACTTTGCAAATGTGGCTTTAAGTTAGCAGCTGTATTGAGTGGTGCTGTTGAAGTCAAACCTGTAAAATAGAGAAGCACAGGAAGACTTTATCAAAGCAATCTGTAATATTTAAGCAGAATGAAATTAGCTGGGTAAGAATGAGATCAAAGCCTTAAGTGAGGTTCTGAGGGTAAAGAAAAGGCTGCAGTGGTGAATAGTGATTACTTGTAGTTAATTTAAACTTAGTGAAAGATTTTAGGGATCAAAGTTGGGTCTTTTGAGGAAGGGGATTCATCCAATTTCCTCTACTTATATTTTTCCAACATAAATGAGTCTTGATATATTTTACTAGCTTCTTACTTGTTTTTGTAGGAGCAGGAGCACTTTGATTTGACCGCCGTCTGCTGAAACCCTTCAGCCTTTGTGTATTGAAAACACAGAGCAGTTTCCCCGTTGCTGTCCCTGGGTCTGGAGCCCTAGGGGCTGGCTCTGCTCCTGCCCCCCAGCCGGACACAGCAGCACAGGTCAGCGCTCTGCTGGGGAGCGGCCGCGCTGCTCTTGCGAAGCCGTCTCAGCTCTGGTCAAACGCGGCTGCTCCGGGTTTGTACGGGCCATTGCAGGCACCCCTTTGCGACCCGTGTGAAGTCAGCAGAAAGATTTCCTCTCCGTAGTTTATGAAAATAAAGTTCTACAAATGAAATTACATTCCATAAATTATATTTCGAGGTAGTTTTTCACCGCGTGTGGTTTCTCAGAATGCAGGCTAAAGAAATAAAGTCACCCGCTGCAGCACTGTTTGTAGTTTAGGGTAGCAGAGAGAAGCTGCCCATATCTCGGCTCAGAATATGTAGTGAAAAGCATTTTTCAGTGTACTTCTTACTCATAGAAGCATAAAGCTATTTGAACCTCTGAGTATGCAGCACGGCCAACAATTTTAATATTGTATCCTTAAATAATTCCATTAAAGTGCTATTTAACAAGCACATGTTATCGAGGTTTTGTTTGTTTTCTGTTCGGCTTTTAATGCCTCAAAAAGTCACTGTGGCAATTGTGGTTATTATATTTTTTAAATCTATTTCTGTAATAGTGAGAACAACAGGTCTTAAACAATTTGGATAATTTATGTGAAGAAAGCACATTTTAAAGAGTGAGTGGTGGTTCCTTACTTGAAACTTAATAGCTAATAATACACCTTCATAATACACTTCAAAACTAGTACGTTGTTTTACAATTAATTATGACTGCCTATACTCCATGCAGTTACTATGCTTCAGTGGTAAATCTGTAATGAAACATGAATGCAATATTTGGCAAATAAAGCATTTTAACATGATGGCAATATCCCTTTAGGGTAACCTTTCAAATTCTGCATTTACCTAACTTTGTCAACTGTGAAGGTATCCCATCAGGAAACATAGTCCAATGACTTCATTATCTTTTCTGCAGGTGTCAGAAGCCTCCAAAAATGTTTCCTATTTTATTTTGTGTTACTGTTTGACAGCTGCGGCAATACTAGCATAAAATACTAATATATAGCTGAATGGCATTTTAAGTCAAATGTATTACAAATTATCCTGTTCTAAGTAATAAAATTAATAACTGTGTAGCAAAATAATAAAGAAAAGATTAATCAGGTATTGCATGGGAATAAAAGGTCCCTTGGAAATTGTGTTTCAAGGGGTGTTTAGTGGTAATTTTGCTTTCCTACAAGATTTATTCTGGTAATTAAATGTATATGTTATGATTTTAACAAAAAATGTTATTTAGAACAATGTTCACCCCAGACAGCTTGAGTAGGTTTTCTTGCTGGTAGTCAAGTATCCCTCCACTTAGTACAGGTTGAGAACTATGGGGTATGTTACATTCTTTTATATACTTGTATGAGTATGAAATCCAGGAGGAGAGCTTAAATTAAGGATAGATTTTGTTTGAGGTTATAATAATTTTATATACCTGGTGGATTGGTTTTAGGCTCAGTCTCTCATGATGAGATTTCACCTGGTTGATGACACTGTGAAGTGCTGGTGAAAGCAGGGACTCCCCTCTTCTCTCTGAATCTGTCTGCACACGTGAGCTGGATGCAGTGACCTCTTAGCGATCAAGGTGATTCCGTCTATGATCCAAAAGGGAATATGAAACAAGCCAAACGGGAAACGCAGCTTCCAGCAGCTCAGGTGGCCGAAGCAACTCTCTGCAACTTAACCGTCATAGTTCCGATGCAAGGGGAAGATGCAAGACCGCCCCTTCGACGGTAGTTCGCGGCAGACAGTGATCGTCCTGCGTGGCCACCCTGTGCCTGCCTTCCCCTGGGCTCCTCTCCTAACGCCGGGGGCGCGGGCCTGAGTTTGGCCCCTCGGCCTGCACTGGGAGCAGTTTTGTATCCCGCGCGCTGACAAAGTTGTCCGTACAGCAAGGCAATTGCTTCCACTCTGCTGGCCAAACCTTTAGATAGCATGAAGCGTTAACGCCGTTGATCTCAATAAAACTATCTCCAGTTTGAACCAGGTAGGAATTTGGCACTCTGAGTTTGGAATTTTCATACTTAAAAGCCTTCCTACAGCCTTGCTAGTACCTGCTGCTGTCACTGCCGTTTACAGACACACTCTGTCTTGCTGTTCCGTGACAAGCTGAGGAAAAGCAGAGTTGCAATTCGGTTGATCTCCTGAGAACAAAGATGGGCATATTTGGGATTTTCTTTCCTTCAGATCATATTACGAGCACGATTTATATCCCTCAGTTTTGAAATGGCAGTCTTTTTAAACAATCTTCCAAATCACAGCACCTCTTTTGACAACATCCTGTATACAAAAATACACTTGCTAGGTCTACTGACTAGAAATGTGTGAGAAAATATCTTTTCATTGTGGCTTTCCTTACCTCTTTAATTTTTAAATATTACAGCTCTTAAACTGTGTTTTTTATCCCCTAAAGTGAGTGGCAAAGGTTCAGTACAACATTGGCATAAGGATTTGAAAGTCTTACCTCTGAAATCTTTTTAGTCTAACCCTAATTTTCTTCTTCCTTTAAATTGGAACCATGTTTAAAATTTTATCCTTAATTATGAAAATCACAATTGTTATATCTTCAATTCACGAGCTTCTTCCACTTACTAGTAATTACGGCCTGAGGGAATAAAAACTTGCTAGTTTCTTTAAGACTGAAATAGAAAGCTGGGAGTTTGGAAAATACTCTTTTCTTTCTCGATTAATACATGACTGCAAGCAGTGGTGCACCACCTTCCGTTTGGTCCATGAAGCTGCTAGTCAGTGTCACGAAACAAATCATAATTTTTAAGCTTATGCAACTGAAATGCTCCATAAGAATTGTGCTGAAATACTTCATCCCTCATACATTAGTCCAGGTATTCAGCTGCATACGGTGATTTTCACAAGGAGTTTTAAAAACCTGCTTCTGGTGAATATGTATAGAATGTCTAAGTCTGTATTTACCTACTCATAATCTAAAAGTCATGTAATTAAACCCCCTGTTTGATAAAAAGAATCTGCACTACGAATTCTATGAAAGACTGGGATAACGTGAACGTATATAGTTAACCTAAACCCATTGATAGCTTCTTGTGCTGTGTTATGGGAGGTTCTGATTCTGGAAGGGATGCAGGGAGTTACATCTCTGAGTTGGTGATATTTGATGTCTTTAAAGACATGAAAGTGTGCATCTCCACAGAAGACTTTTTGATGATATTACAATATTCCTTGAAGAGATTTAAATTCCAAAACTGCTGCCACTTGAAAGTGACTTCTTATCTCTATATCTTGTTTCAATGAAAAGACACATAGCATAACATATACTTAATTTTATTTGGAGGTTATCTAAAGGTCAATATGCGCAGGTTGACGAAAAATAGAAGTTCAGTGGATAAAAACACTTTTCACTATCAATTTGCTGCAGAATGTGTCTATGTGCAGGTTCTTGATTACCAGATGAGTAAGGAAGAAGGGCTCAAAAGCGTAACTTCTCACAGGGCGCGCAGATCACTAGCTCCCTGCTCAGTCAGATAAAGAGAGCATGCCTGATCAGGGAAAACAACATTTGCATCTCAAAGGAGGAAGAAAATAATCAACATATTTCATTTATTTGGATACATTTTGTAACTATTTCTTACAGCAATTAAAAATAAACATGTTTGGGATGTGAGAACAAGTGGGGGGGGAATGTGTTAAATCTGCTCAGCTCCTTGAAAAACTCAAAACAGAGATTAACTCTAAAAGCTAACAGGCTCCACTTTCAAATGGGTTTCTCTGACTGAAGAAACCTGAGGAAGAAGAGAGTCCCTGAGGAGGTTTTGTCAGGAAAACATTTAAAGCAAGTCAGCTGGATACAGGAGGGGAGAGGCCTTTACGGTGGAATCCCAGTTTGATAGGTTAAGTGTGGTTTCTCTGTCATTTCTTCTTCTCGTAGCTGTGCGAAGCAGTAATGTCCATTTTGGATGGTGCATAACGTACTTGTATTTTCAATTTACTTCTAAGCGAGTTTGTGTTGAAGTTAAGTACAAGGTTTTCTTCCTCAACATCACACTGTCCACCGAAATCAGGATACTGAAATATGAAGAAATATTCAGCTCTCATTAATGCTTTACTCTGCAGTATTTAAAGAGTAATGGTGTGTAGCCCCCTAGAAATTTCATAGGCCATTTAGTGATGTGGTTTTGAGGTGTGGAAGAAATGTCGTCCAGCGAGCAGTTTTAACTAGGATGGGTCTCTGGAAAGCAAAAACGTACTAATAGCTGCAGTCAGCAAGGTATCATGATGTTCTTCCTAATCTAAGGGTATGGTTGGGTAGGAAATTTAATATCCATGAACACTAAAATATGATACAAAAGTCTGGAGACCCATGGCAAGAATTTCCCCAGTGGTTTTGGGCTTGTGAAGAGTACATTTTAAATAGAGTAGTGTTCTCTGCACACGCTGGTGTTTGGAATGATGTGTTCCATGAAAACAAATAAGATTCCTTCAGTTTGAAAATGCCAGAGTATTTACTTGCTAAATAAAATATAAAGAAAGCTGTAAATATGTTTCATTACAACACAGCCTGGTCTTTAGAGGATTTTGAATAGCTGTTGTGCACAGTGGAAGACAAATTAATCTCTCTGAATCTCTCTCAGCTGAAACATTCTAATGTTAACTAACAGTTTCTAGTGATCAAAGTGATTTAGTTAAATTATTTATTTGCATATGCATTTAAAAGTTTTTATTGTTGTAGCTCAAGGGAAGAGAAGGGAAGGGGGAAGAAGAAGAAGAAGAAGGTCTTAAGATAATTACCTGAGATTTAAGAGCGGCTGGCCCTGCCTTGTCCTACTTTCAAAGCTAGATCAGGCGTCTTTGGCCGCCTGAGATCTCCCGATTGCCACGTGGTCTTTGCTATGGCTTCTCACAGTTAGAACTGCAGTCATAGCTGCCCTGTCTCCTTTTAACTAGTAATCAAAGTGATCAAGAATAGGTATTTTCATCCATTGAGAAATACGTTGTGTTGTATTCCACTCTAGTCAAATTGTTTGCTTAAGGGGTAAAGCTCTCGGTTTTCCTGCAGAGTCTAGTGCAGTTGTATGTATTTTATTGTCCCTTTTCTGTTGTCCTCCATATTGATCTCTTTAATAGGAAAATTGTCAACTTAAAAATCAGAACCAGATTCGGTTTGGCACACAAGAGAAATCAGTGGAAGACCAAGGTTATAACATCGGGGGTATTGTTTCTTCCCCCACCCCCAAGTCAATTGGTTACAATTGCATATTCCTGCTTTCAGTTAGTAGTTTAGCTGGTGTCTGCTATGTGGTAGTGTATAGCCTCAGGAAACAAACTGATTAATGAAAGCTAATTGGGGTGCAAATTTGTTTGTATCGGCGTTTGAAGCCTGAAATCAATACTATATAACAAACAAAGCAACTAAACTATCAAACCTTGTATACCTCAGCTTCAAAATGAAAAAGGCAGCAGTTTCTGGTTTTGAAAAATATCTGTTAGCAAAAATGACGCAGGGAGAAAATTGCCAGTTCTTAGTATTTTGAGTATCACTCCTGTTTCCATTTTTAGTTCTAATACCTTGGAAACTTTTAAAAAAACTGCAACAAAACAAAACCTCCAGAAAACCATTTAGAAAGGTCAAGGCAAATCACTTTTTGTCTTATCACCTTTACATCTGTGGAGACACTAATTCTCAGAACTCATAGGAGGAATATTCTATTGTGTCTTTCAAAAATGAAATAAATGTAAACAGAATACCATTCTGCATGTTCTCAGAAGGAGGAGTCATCAATCTGTATGCTTCGGCAGTCTTTCCTTTACTTTTGTTGTCTTCAGGGCTGCATTTCAAATGATTGTCTTGCCATACCTGTATAAGAAAATCATGAAGAAGGGCCCAAAATGGTAATTAAACTATTTGTTAACTTTTTTCCTCTTGTAGAATAGACGTCCTTTATTAGAAAGTTAGTGCAACTTCATATTTTGATTTTTTTCAGCCATTGCTTGCAAAGAGTAGTCCCACAAAGCTAGAAAATACTGTTAGCCACATATGTAAGTATCATGTTTGTGTCCAGACTTCAGCATGTATGTTCATGTATCCACATATAGGTTTATATATATATATATATATACACACACACATATATATATATACACACACACTACAGGATTCTGTAGGAGGAAGCTTGAGAACAGGGTGCCTTTGTACGATTACTTATTTGTTTTGATATTTTTCTAACACAAACACACAATAAACTCAGCATTCTGTAATACAGCAATGTGGTGAAAACAGATAAACTGTTATTTCAGATGGCAAGTTATAAATATCAGTTATGACTGAAAAGACAACTTTAATCTAAAAGAAGTATAACTGGTTAATTACATTGCCTCAGATCTGCTTTATGCTCTTATCAAATATGAACAAGACCTTTCTTCATTGCTCATGAATGAAAATGTATTAAATTGCTAATTGTTGCAGTTACTTTTTATGGAAGAATCAGTGAGTGAGGTATTCTAAGATTAGTTTCAGGTCTATCCTGTATTATCATATTCTGCAGGCAGGACATTGTTATATTGAGAACAAACGATTTTATTTGAGTCATTTGCACATTGCTATGCTTTTTAAAACAGATGATGTTTGACCTAACTCTGCTTCCATTGGGTCTGGCCATTTTCAATGATGCCATGATTCGATGATTTTATACCAAAATTGCTTTTTATTTTGTTTCTTCCTTTGCCTGCAGCCTAACGAAAAAGATAATGCATTAAAGTAAATGGCACTGATAAAACATAGAGATTAAAAACCTTTAGAAGACTTGCAAAAGTCTCTTTTTGCATATCTGTAAATTAATCTAATTTCTGACCTGATTGACACCTTTTTTTTTCCAGTTCTGATTATAGGCTGCTTCTGTGATGTTGTGAGTTATTTGTACAGGCTAGATTAAGACTTTTAAACACCTTTTCACTACTGGTTAACTCCCAAAGAAGGATAAGAGTCAAGGTCCCCTGAGCACACAAGTTAGTGTATTCGTTCATGAGGTTATGTTATTTCTCACAATAAAATTTAATGGGAGATAAATCGGAGTTTTGTAGTCATTAGATATTTTAGTGGCATTTTTCCTTCCAGTTTTTGTGATGACTTGTGGTTGTATCCGTAAACACTTGGAAATCAAATCCTCATACTTAGTAAGGCTTGATGTGTATATCTGATTGTACATATGGATCCATCTTCAGGCAGTGTAAAGAACCGCAGGAAAAAAGACAAAGGAACCCCCCCCCTTTTTTTTGCACCTCTAGATCTTAAATTTTACATAGCATTACTTCTTTCCTGTGTGTCGTTCAGACTTCAGATTCTTTTTTCTGTGTAAATAATCCTACTGCTATGCTTTTCTTCTCTACCTTAGATAGATGAATTTCATATCTTAATGTCAGACATACTTACAATTTTCAAATTTTGAAGCATTCTTCTGGTTGATTATTTTTAGTGTGTTGATTTTTACATGTCCTCATTTTCCTGCTGGCCTGCATTGAGTCTGGACAGCGTATATGAGACAGGTTATTTTTCAAGTTCTAAAAATTTTCTATTTCAGTAGCTGCATAATGATAACTGTAGCAGTTGTCTAATTCAAGCCATCCGGAAAAGTAATATCTCCTTGGAAATTTGTTAACCTGATCTGGTGGAAGTAAGGGAATGTTTATTTTTTTCAAAAAGACTCACTTGAAAGAAGAGCAAATCTAGTGTCTGCAACTTTAAGGCTTGATTTAAAATAGCAATCCTGAACCTTGAAGTTTTAAGGATGGCGTTTTAGCATGTAAATTGTTATAAATAGAAAGATTGGGGGTTCTGATTCCTTTAACAACAATTTCAAGGGGTATGCAGGCAGGTCCTGAAGGGAAATCCAACTCATCTGATTACCCAGAAGTTGCTTTTAATTACTATGAAGATTATTGAGACTGCCATCCTAAAAATCAATAATTTTTTCCTGGGTCTTGTCTATGTGAGCACACATACCATCTTTTTACAAACGCTTGTAATTACACTGAGTTTATCATTTATCAACACAGATCGCTACTGAGAAACAAAATCAAGAATACAGTTACAGTAAATATACGCTAATGCTTATTAGTGAAAATGTGTAATTACATACCTAAAAGACCTAAAGGGTATGGTAAGTTGTGCTCTTTGTAATGTTTAAGTGCATAGCAGATGATCCTGGTTTTCCGAAGGGCTCGCAGTTTTATCTTGAAAATTGGCTGTTAAAAGGACGCTCTCTTCATTGTGTCAGATCTAACTTACCTTGAAAAATTACTCTGGGATACCAACATCATAATGTGTTCTAATATTGCTTTTAATTAATGATCTCTAATAAAGATAATGAGTCAGCTTACATTGTACCAGATTAGTTTAAAAATGAACTTCAACCTGCACTTTAAGGGACTAAGTCAGGCAGAGACTGGCGGAAAGGGTCTGACTGTACTAAAACGTTGGTTGGAGACAGAGAGATCTTGACTGACTTCCAGCACTCAGGATGTTGTCTGTCAGGACAGGACCATTGTCCTGCCCTTTGGTCTTCTCATCGAGTTTCCCATTCTTACAGACTTCAGAATAGGGTGATGTATGTTGTGATCATTTTGTTTTTCTTTGTTTGCGACCCATTTCTTCCAGTGCTTTCTCCTTACCTCACAAAAAAGCATCTACGTTCAGCGGAACATGCACCCGCTTTTCCTTTTCATCTGGCTTTCTTCCTTGCCTTTCTTTCTGTATGCAATTAATTCCATATCTATATATTATGTATTTGATCTAGATGTACATATTCATTCCACTGAATTGAAACTCTGAAGTACCCTAGAATGTGATATCTATAAATTATTCAAAATTCCAGTCATAAATTTTAATTTGATTCTGAACAACATACTAATCTAAGGAGATGTTAAGTAACCTTTGCAATATATGTTGATATATAAATAGTGGCATTAATGCCTCTGAACATTTCGATAAGTGTTTCATGGTCTCATACATTCTCCATCTCTCTCAGTTCTGAAAGCCATTGTTAGCATATATAATTTTCTTAGTGAGTTCTCAGAGCCTGATCCCGTATAGAGCTGCTCTACAGCTTAAACTGTTTTCCATTCGTTTTGGTCACATGAAATGCAGGATTGTGTGTGGAGAGTTTAGGAACCCAGTTTTGCCAATTACCACCAAAGAATCCTGGAATGATCTAGGCCATGCAGGATCTCTGGATGTCTTCTTGTCCAAACCCCAGTCAAACCTGCCCAAACTTTGGTATTGCATTAGGTTACTCAGGGCCTTTTCCAGGTATTTTAAAATATTTCCAAAAATGGTGGTCCCACAAACTCTGGGCAACTTATTCCAAACTGTATTTGTCTGACAGGGCCAAAACCAAATAAAAATGGGTTTGAAGTATTATAATTAACACATCATAGTTGTCCTGTAACTTCAAGAGGAGCTGTTAATCAGCATGAGTGACATCCTCCATGTAACATGATAAGATTAAATAAATAAATCTTGCCGCTGTTTTTACCAATAGAATTTTATTATTAATTATTATTATTTTGTCATCATATTTGAGTTATCATTTAAGAGTAGCAGTCCTCACAGGTACCCATCAGCAGAATGCTGCATAGGAATGCAGAAGTATTTTGTCTTTGAGTTACAAGTATGAAATGGTCTCATTTGATTTACAAATCAACCAAAACTTTCTTGTGAATTGCTGTGAACTAAAAAAAGGTTTAGGGTATTCGTCGTGCCTTTTAGTGTGAAAGGATTAAATAAACCACAGAAAACAGTCAGTGGCAGGAGGAAGAGATAACTTGAAAGTTTTGTGTTTTGGATATTTCTTAGAGTAATTGTTAAGTGCGATAAGTAGGGGCAGATTTTACAGCACTGCAGTCTACCTGCCAGGAAGTGTGTAACGAATAGTTTCAATTGCTAATGCACTGATATTAACAGTGCAAGCCATGACAATTGTTCTATCGATAACTACTGAGACATGGTAAAAAATAGTGTACATTGCTTGATGTAGCCAGCCAAATGGAGGCCCAATAATTGTCTGCTGCATCAAACTGTAAAATATAATGACTTCTGAAGGTTGAAGTTTATGAGAGCAGTTCATTATGTGTTCCAAACAATGCTTTATTTTGCTATTGTTTCTTCATTATGTGGATAGGAAGCACTGTAGCAGAAATTGGGCTCAAGGGAAACAGTGTCTACCAGTAGTTTAACCTTGTGACATTCCACTAAAAAGCACGGGTTCTTCTGAAATACATAATACATGAACTTCTCTGATTGTTTAGCATTGATCAGTACTCAAGTAAATTGAGTTACTATCTTATTAGCATAAACAGCAAGGCTTTAGTGATCCTCTTCACCCTCCCATGGTATATCAAGTGGCTTAGGGATTTCTGCTTCTTTAAAACTGAAAGTCAATTTAAAAAAAAACAAAACAAAAACACCAAACAAAAACAACCACATAGCTGGAAAGCTCTTTAACAAAGGCAGAACAGTGTTTTGAAGCGGCATCCTTCTGATTGCAGATGCATCCATTTTAACTTCAATATTCAGGTTCCAGTATAGATTAGCTCTCAGGCTTCTTGTCTTCTGTTGTCAGGTCTATCTGTCATTACATTTTCCTCTCTCCCTGTGTATGTAGACATTATATATAATTGTATGTATACAATATATATTGTAGATTTCTGTTGTAACAAAATCAGGCTGTGTTTCGATGGCAAAGTTAATAAAACTTTGCCCCTTTACAACCTGGCAAAGCAGAACATTAAATATATATGCCTTCCTCAGAGAAGAAACAATGACAGCATGTTTTAGAAGCACATTGTCCTTTTCTTTATAAAAACATGTGCATGCACAGGTGATATCTTTAAAAAGCTAACAGTTTGTCATTTGTTGAAGATGTTTTCCATTTGCCATGTTAACTTTTCATGTTCCTTCCTTTCACCTTTCCAGTTGCAGAAAGCAAACTGGCCAAAATGGATGGAATGCTTCTAGTATAAAGTAGACTGATTGAGTCTACTTTTATCTTCAGCTGTACATAATTATAATTGTCAGCGTTTATTTTTAACTCTCAGCAAAAGGTCAGGATGAAATATTATGTTGAATCAGGGGAACATGCAAGATTAAGGCTAACCATGTATTAAGAGCATTTCAACTCTGAGGGAGGCATTTCTGTCTAAATTAAAGTTTGATGTTGTGAGAACTAACTTTGATTTTATAATGTTCTGAGCCAGTCGTCCAGATTATCAAAGCTAGTTTCCCTATAAGATGGGCAGAAAACATCAAAAAGAACCCTTTCCAAGACGAACTCCTAGAGCCTTAATTGTTCAGCATCTCTGACAGTTTTGAATCCCTCCTTACTTGTCAAACACAGCCTCAGCTGTTCCAGGTGAAACAGGATTTCAGGATACCTAGAATCACAGGAGCACAGGAATCATGGGGGTATGCCAGGCAGCTTTTGTGTCTGCTCCTTTGTCTGCACACAGATGATGCTGAGGCTAATTTTTGATAAAATTAGCAAGATGAGTATCTCATACAGAAGTGGAGCTCTGGTATAGTTGTATGCTATCATCTGTGCATAATTTACATTTAAACTTTTGCATGAAAAATATTGCCAGAATTTAAAAGACATTAAGTGTGTGTACATATTTGACAGATGTTGTGTGGTATCTGATCAGGGAGTTTGGTGTCTTAATCAGTGTTTACTTATCATTTCAGTCCTTTTCTCATTCAGTTCTTAAGTATCTTGTGGTTGTTATCTTTCATTCTTCTGTTCATGCACAGACACTCCAGAAGTGGGATAACCAGCAGTGAGATACTGATTTCTGGATGCACAAAACCTCCTTCATAGTTCTGTGAGACGAGCTGGTATCTGGAATTCATTTTTTGGGCTTTCTGAAGTTAATGTTCATTTAGAGTATGTGTAAATTCAAGCTGTCCTCTTAGCCAACAGCAAAGCACATGACCTTGAGAAAAAAATGTAAGTCTGGAAACTACTTCTTTTAGTCTGTGCTCCAGAGCAAACAGAGAAACAAATAACGCCCCTTCGGGACTTAAGATTTGTCCAAAGAAGCCACGTAAACAGAGCCATTAGTCTTCACTATCCTTTGTCAGGAGCTTCAGCTTCATCTTGGCTGTTTGTCTGGGTACTAAAAAAGGGATCTTAAGGTCCCTTAGCTTCTCTTGGACCTTCCCTGTTCTCCCTTTCAAAACATGATCTTACTGTTCTGCTATTTCTGGATCACCCAGAGGAATCTATAACCATTTGAGAAGTTGTTGTAGGCGGTTGACCCCCAACAGGTGCTTTTGATGCTTCATTTCAATGGGCACAAAGCCTTGAGGTGTTGGTCAGGAGCTGATTGCTTGTAGACTTCAGCTGGCAAAAGCTTACTAATTGTAAGATGATGCAGGAGATAGCTCCCCAGGTGGAGGTGCAGCTGTAAGAAGAGGGTTGTCCGCTGTGGAGGGTAGCGGCAGGCACCAGTGGACTTGGAGACTTGGAGAGGGGGTGAGGTAAGGAAGCTCTTCTCTATGGATTGCTGTACAGTACTTGCTACACACTATAACTATACTCTGTGTGAATTTGAGAGCTCCTTAATAGCTGGGTATACATACTGAAGTTTTCACACCTTTTGTATACCAAAGGTACATGTTTATGAAACAATGTGTGTAGCAGTGAATTCAATCTCAAATCGGGCAGTGTCATTCCTACAGCAGGCAGTTGCGTGAATGCGAATTCTTACTCGGGACAAACTTCCCTGGAGTGGT
>VZTL01078570.1:0-12258 GCA_013400535.1 Scopus umbretta
TATTATTTAGAATTATTTCAAATTATTATTTAGAATTTATTATTTTTTAAAACACTATAACTAGTTTTAAAATTATGAATGTAAATAAGACTGTCATGAACATGTAATTCTTACATATAAAGTGACCTGGACATTGAATCATAGAATCAGTTGGGCTGGAAAAGACCTTTAAGATCATTGAATCCAACCGCTAACTGAGCACTGCCAAGTCCTCCACTAAGCCATGTCCCTAAGCGCCACATCTACATATAAATACATATAAATACATATAAATATAAATAAATTTTAAATACCTCCAGGGATGGTGACTCAACCACTTCCCTGGGCAGCCTGCTCCAATGCTCAACAACCCTTTCCATGAAGAAATTTCTCCTAATATCCAATCCTCCCCTGGCGCAACTTGAGGCCACTTCCTCTCGTCCTATTGCTTGTTACCTGGGAACAGAGACTGACACCCACCTCGCTACAACCTCCTTTCAGGTAGTTGTAGTCCTACCACTATTATCCCATATTTTGCTGGCTTACATCTGTCTTTGCCTCTTGTGTGAAGAACACATTGTTCCAGATGACCTAAAGCACACATCCTCATTCCAGTGGTCCTCCACTTCCATGAGTTGTTTGGGGCTACAGCTGAACTTTCTAAACTGCTAAAACTGAGAAAACAGGAAAGATAAAAGTCTGATGTGGCCTGCAGTGCCACACCATCACTTGCACTTTCTTCTCATACTTATGGCTCTAAAGATTGAGGACCCTTTTCCTGTTTTGTTTAAATGCTTCCTTAGAGTTCACTAAAAGTTCACAGGCCACAAACCTCAGCAAGCCATTGTGTTTTCTGATTGCATGGTCATATCAGGAGACACTGGCTTTTTTGCCTGTCTGGGAAGGGCAGCAATTTTCATCTTTTCAGAAGCTACCACAATGTGTAGGCTTACAAGTGCAAAAAGAATAGATACAGAAAAGCATTTCCAAAGCCCATGCCAGCACTGTTCTAAAGCCAACTAACTGTAGCATATTAAAGAAAAAAACCCCAAGCCGATCCATCTGATAGTATCTCCTACATATTGGTATGTTGTAGGACAGACCTAATTTTTGCCTGCGATGCACTCACAGAGTGAACTCACGCTTCATCGGCAAGGTTTAGAAATTTTTTTTTGAAACCCCAATCCTAACCAAAAGGAGCTTCCGCTGGACAGCCAAGAGTTCTTTAGGACACGCCACAGCTATCCTGAAGTTAACTAAAGATGCTACCAGGAGATAATCTAGACACACAGCTGGGAAAGCCCTGCTATGAGTTAGGTGCTGTTCCTTTTGTGCTTGCAAACCTTTCATACTTAGGAATCAGTGGTGCTCTGACTTGACTCCTAATTACTACTGTACTGGAGGCAGGAATAGTACCTGTCTTGCTCCACCAGTCATCCCCATTCTTGGCTTTTTCCCACTCAGAGTGCCTTTCGAAACGGTATCCAATCTCAATACTCAATGACCAAAAGAGGCTTTTTTTCTTCTTGCAAAATACCAATCTAATATCCAAGGATTAAACTATGCAAATACATCTCTTCCACGTTACCAACATTCTCTGTCCTGTAACATTCCATTTCTACCTCTACTACATGCAGCCCTTCTGAAGGAAGAGGAAGGTCATGTAGAGAAGAATTGGAAATTCAGGAGACAAGCAAATTACAGAAAACAGGAGATAATCAGCTGTAGTGTAAAAAGGAAAAAAAAAAAGCTGGAACAATCAACTGAACCAACAATTTAGTTATAGCTCTAAACTTTTCCTAGATGCTCAGGCTTGTTTAGTGAGATATATAGCTCATTTAAGACCACACACTTTCAGACATTTTAAATTGCTTAGGTCCTGTAAGACACTTGCAGTTGCATGGATGATAAATTCCATTAATACTTGTTTGTTGTACTACTGTGCTATTAAAGTTATTATCTCACATACTCAGTGCCTGTCAGTCTGTAAATAAAACCTAGGCAACGAGAACATCAGAATGTGGGACATGTTATAATGCCATAGCATCATTATGGAGCTGCCTGGACAGGTAGTGCTTCCCAATCATTTTTCTGACAGCTCAAGGGATGCTTCCCTTGGACAGGATCACTGCAAATATTCCTAGTGGTTCTGTGCATCTCTGAACAGGCCACTTCTGTGCCTCATGTTAATACACCTCATATACAAGAGCAGCCTTAGAGTTGAACATACAATTCCTATGCTGCCCTTTGGGATTTTCCCTTCTCTCAGAGCTTCTCCGGGAAACAAAAAAAAAAGGGAAAGAAGGACTGTTAGTGGCTGAACCAATGAAGCCTGCTTAACTTGTGCCTCGGTTTTCTGGTGTGACCTCCCAAGAAAGCTTTTCACATGGATGGAAAGTTTGTAATTGCCTATGAAGATTCCTACTGTTTGATAAGGGGTGAGCTCACATTGTACCTTTTCCCTCCCTCAGGACACAATTTCCATTACCTGACAGCCAACTGTCTCAACACATATAGGAGTTCAAGGTCTTAAAGAGGTCTATCCTTCTATGTAATTTTTTTGAAACTGCAACAAATCCAGTACATACACAATCCCTCTTTTCTTTACTTAGGAAAACAATCTAAACAAATCAGATGGGGGGCAGGTTAGAAGAATGCCCTTCTTTAAGCCTCTACACTTTGTGTAGTGGTTATTTCTGCACCATTTGCACCCAGCCTATGAAGTGGGATTCTTTTTCAACATGGAGGCCTGACAGGAGAAAACAGAGAGGGAGAGAAACACCCTAAAACAGAGGAAAGAACTCATGCTACCATTTAGACAGAGGAGGCCTCAGGATGTGCCAAGAAGCTGTCATAAAAGTGTTTCAACCACTCGGCAAAGAAGAGGCCTTGTGGCAAAAGGCAGCAGATACGGCACTGAGGCAGACAAGCCCTCCAAAGAACACAGCTGCTTTGTGTTCACGTTCAATGTTCTAGCTACAGCCTGCCTTGTACTGTCTTTTGGTACTGTGAGATCAATAATGGGTTTGTATTGCTTGAAAGTTGCACTCTTGAAAATAAATTCAGCTGGGCACAATTCTCCCTAATAGCATAATAATCCTAATAATATGAATTCATAAATGCATATGCCTTTTCTGTCATGGGGCTTATTTAAATTATCATTGTTCACTGGGTAGCAAAGCTTCCAGCCCCACAATCCTGCTCTGCAACCCTGGATCCCTGATGAACAGGAAATTTTAGTACAGGCAGGCACCTTGTCTGTCAAAAAAGTCATAACAACTTGAAAGTCCTTCCTGGCTTTGTTCCCCAGCCTTCACTAAAATGCTCTCCCTTATTTTCACATGCAACATGCAAAGCACAGAAACATTTCTAATGCACAGTAAATCTTTCTCAGAAACCTCCATCCTTGTTATCACACCTCCAGCATTTTCTAAATCTCACAGACACTTATGTTGGAGTCATTTTACAGCTACTTGGACTAATGAGTTCTCTCTAGAAAGTGGTTTCATAAGCCAGAGAAGTAGAAGTTAGCCCAGATGTCTTGACGGTAAAATTGATAGTGGTTTCAGGTGAAATTTTGCCTGTCAGAGGGATTTACCACAATCTGTAGGACCTCTTCTGAAGATGATGAGGCCTGGATCAGGGTGGGAAAGAATGAGATAGAATAGGCATGTGGGTCTTGCCGAAGGCTCTCACATACTCAATTTTGAGAGAATTCAGAGCTGGATTCTTCTTTGTTATTAATCTCCACTTGCTGTCAATGACAATAGCCCCAAAAGACTGGTTTACCATCACTCCATTGTTCTCTACACAGCTGGGGAAAGGAGAGCTTCCAGGTGTCACAGACTTTGCTACACTGACAAAACTCTCCTGTTGCTGGCTAATGTGGGTGCTTTGGGGGTCACATTTGTGCAGATTTCCAGAGATGTGGCATCTACATCTTATGTTCTGTTGTCCTTTCTGATCCTTCCAGGATAGTGTGGATCTTCTCACCCACCAGCCCAATGCTGGCTGACCAAGTCTCCAAGCAAAACACTGTGTGAAGCCACTCCAGAAAAATATCAGGCTGCCTGATTTTACTTTAATCCTCTACAGTGTTATCAAGCTAAAGATTTTCCACTGCTTGGGAGGCTGTTTTGCCAGACCACTTATCAGTAGCACTCTGAAAATGTGCAACAACCTGAGAATTATACTGGCTGGCTGGTGAAAAAGAGGTAAGTGACAGAATAGAAGACGAAAAAAATTGAAATTGTAACCTCTGCTTCAACACCCAGATTACAATAGGTTTTAGGTGCTATCACAATCTGTTGCAACATCATTCATGCACTGAATTTGCTAGTGAAACATTTCAGCTGGTGACAATTACCCAGAACACTATGAATGTATTGCAAACAAGCTGTGCACTAAGTAGAGGCATCATTTAGCAAGGGAGGTACTATAAGTCCTATTACACAAAGCAGTGTAGAAACACACATTCAGTGAAACATTAATTGAGGCTAGATACTTTTTCATGTGGAGAAGGTGTTGGTTTGGATGCACTTAAACTTGTTATAGTCTCATACCAGCATATTTCTTCACCTTCTAAGTAACTTTATATTGTCATGATTATGTTTATATTCTGTTGGTGAAAGGCAAACAGAACATACATTTGTGTGGAAAAGAGACATATCGCCTCTGTAAGAATGCCAACAGATGTGGTAATAAGTGTGCTAAGATGGAGACATAAATATTCACCTGGAACTTTGTGACAGAGCATGACATAGGCATTACTGCCTGAAATTTCATTTCATATAGGTACAATAAGAGCAGCAGCTTACAAACTCTGCACCATAAGGAACAAACATGTAATACCTTTTGTTTTAAAAATCTGCAAATACTGCTTAATGTGCTTTTGTTAAATTAAATGCAAATACTCGCTTACTAATAAATGAATGAAATTCACCCTTTGAGAGAAACAATCAACTGCTGTTAGTATGTCCATTCAAATGCCTGAGTCATTCTGGGTCTCTGTGCTGATTTCTGGTACAGGCCTCTAGCTTGGGCTTCAAAAAAAGTCAAATTCAGGTAAAGGGCTAGGTGGGTACTTAAAAGCTTCACAACTACAGTGAACTGGCTTTTATCTTCCACTAAAGGCCGTAACGACAGGAGTCCTCCATACAGAAGAGGATGAAGATTTACTTCCAGTCGATGAAATTTATATGAAAGCTCCCCACCAGATGCTGGCTCTTCAGTTGAGCTGACAGCTCTCGGTGTGCACTTGAGTGAGTAACGAGGTGATCTCCATATCTGACACTAGGATTAACCATCAGGAACTTTTGTCATTCAGCCCACCTCTGACAATGACTTCCCATTGCCTGGGACAAGTCTGTTATTCATCCAGGCTTAGATTTTCTTTCTGTAGGGAATAGAAGAGACAAAAAAATGGGAGAACTGTAGGGGATACCTGCTGTATCAGGCAGGCAGCTCAACAGCCAACTGAAATGTGGAGTTTATTACTAGAAGAACATAAGCTATCAGTTTTGGTTAGACTAAATAAATACCATCAATAAATGCGACTGACTTGTGACATTTTGAGGTACCAGTCACTCTGAAATGCCCAACAAAATCCTTTCCATTATTTACATGCAAAACTTAAATCATGGGGTTCAGGAATGAACAAAGAATATGTAGAACAGTTCTGAAAATAAAACAACATACGATTAAGATGGCGAGACAAACCGGTGTGCAAAATCTTCAAGTACTAAAATGTTATGAAGTGGCTAAATACTAAAATAAAGCTTTTAACAACAGAATTAATTTAAATGATAGAAGAAGGAAGATACTGATACTTCTGTAGGAAAGTGGGAGTTCTGTTTTTTTATAATGCATGCAAACATTTCTATGACTAAGAACCTATCAACTCTCACATTATATGGGTGCATGTCTTATGGCTCTTGCAGTACATTTTAGAAGTTGTTAACTATGTGCTAATTCCTAAGCTCTAACAGGACACAGGGGAGAGGTTCCTAAAAGAAGGCAGACACACATGTACACAAACACCTTTTTTTGTTTTTTTTAAAATGAAAGCTTAGATTCAGCAAATCTCAAACAATATCCTTGCTACCACCCCCAAACTTCTATCCTGATCGATGCAAAAAAGCTGAGATCCTTTGAATGTGGGAAAAGGCCTAATCTGAACTGTGTTCCTTCAGTGTTTGTTTAGTAAAAGAAAGTTATGCTTCAGGAAAGTCTAAATATAGATATTCCCTCCTGCACACAGTTCACAGTCTAAGCAAGATACACACAGCCTGGGAACTGGGAATCTCAGAAGAGCCAATAATTAAACCTCTTTAAAGTAATTCTGTGGTGTTACTAACTTGCTTCACAAAGGCACCACAGAAGGAAAGATAATTAGTGGAAATTTAAAAAAAAAAAGCAAAAGTGTCATTGCAACCTCCTCTCATGAGGACGGAGCTGTCACTCCCTCATGTGGTCAGATGTTTCTCTTGGAATCTGTATATGGAGGGAGACGGAAGGACAGTGCGTATCTCTAATGAGTGACCTTCAGAGAGGATTTTTTTAAAAAAAACATTTTTGTTCTGCTGATGGTTGAAAAGAAGTAGCTTTTTTAGGCCAGCTGATCGAAGCCATTATTTTCAGCCTGCAGACCCCTGGTTGTGAATCTGTTTTTCTTTTTAACATGGATGACTTTTCAGTTAACTTGTTTACATGAACAAACATGTTGGCAGTAGCAAACTCAGCATGGAAATTCAGTAACTTCCTTTCTGGCAGTATGAACAGACTTTAACTGAAATCATGGAAAAGCAGATTTCTTGGAAGTTTAATGGCAGCTTTGGAAGTGATTTTTTGTTTTATATTATTTGTGGAGATTTAGTTAAAATCAATAAACTATAATGAATAATGCTTTTGCTGAAATGCAGTTTATAACTGAAAACTGCTTTGACCAAAATTCTGCAGGATAGCTCTCTTTCCTTCTAGATCAGTACAATGCTGGGTCATATTGCTGGAGCTAGGAGATCAATACCTGCATTGCTTCTGCATAAATTGTATTTGTTCTCTGTTTAAATAAATGCCATGGACAGAAATATTCAGTCACCATCTCTGGTGGTATTCTTTTAGTATGTTTTGTCAGTTCTTGCTAAACTTTGAAGCCACTTTGTAATTGGCTGAAAACAGACGGTAAAAGCAAAGATTTTATCTCTTTCCTGCCAGAATTATTTTGACCGCAGATGACGTAGACATGAAGCTTAAATTCAGTGGTAACTAATGAACAAAGAGCATCACTGTAATGAAGTCTAAAAGTTCAGTCTAAAATGCCAAGGCCCTTCTTCATAAAAGACTCCATTCTTTAGAGGCACTCTGACAAACGGTAATAATGTGTAAACCTACCTTTGGCAGATGTTTACTGTGGATGTTTGGGAGAATGAAGTAGCTATTCCATCTGTAAATATCAAAAAATTTGTTGGAAAGATGGTAAATATTTCCAGAACCAAGAACAAAGTATGGCTGGTATTCAGAGAACCTGGAAAACATGGCTGCCTGAAGCTTAACTCAGATGTGGCTGCTGCTAAGAAACAAAGGCTAGAGCAGAATTTCAGGAACAGAGAATTAAAGATTGAGGTAATTTAAGGTCTCAACATTTCAAAGTATAAGAAGCAAGTCAAAGGAGGAAATTAACACCGTGGATTACACACACTGAATCCTCTGCTTCATGTGGTCAACGTAGTCAAAACAAGCAAACATAATATTTCAATTCAAAATGAGAAGAAATAAAATATAAAAATGCCAACATATGGAAGTGTCTTACATGCTCCCAAAATATTGAATAAGCTATCCCCCATAAGGAAACGGATGTTTCCAACAGAAAAGTTCAAAGACAACAGTAAAGGCAAAATAACCACCCAAGAAAAAAGGGAATCAGAGGACTGTTAGCCTTAGCTTCAGAGGAAACAAATGTTACAAAATACAAAATAAGGATTCATAAAACATGAAATAAGGCATATGAAATTGAAGCAGAGGGCAACTAATGTTTCTGACTTACAATGAATGATAATACAAGAAATTGATCAAAACAAGTTACTACACCACAACAGGATACTATGAAATTCACTGCAATTACACATAAGACATAAAACTGCTATAAGGTGCAAAAACCCTGGGCATTCATTCACCTACTGACAGAAATTCACATGAGCACTATAAACATCATTCTGAGAAAAAAAAAACTAAAGGCATTCTCTTTTCCCAATATGCCTCCTCAGTTTTTCGAGTGTGTTACATAAGATTCACTGAAAAACCTTTCCCTTCTGTATTTCTTTATAAAGACAGTACTATCTCTTCTTGTAACACATAGGTGAGTTTGCCCATCTGGAGCTGAGGGCAGATGCCACATGAGGCTTGGGTCTCCATATGTGTTTTCTTTCTCCAATCAAAGCAGTGGTTCTTCAGTTTGCTCTTCTGTGCCCTACCTTTTGAGTACAAGGAAGAGATGGGAGCCTACCAGGGTCTGAAGAAAGTCTTCCTTTCTGCCAGTTGCCCTCCTCCTCCATAAACCAGCAAGTGAGCATTTTCAAAGAGTGCTGTGCTTCATCCCTCATTCCTCAGAAACTTAACCCTACCCTAAAACTATTCTAACCCTCTTGGCTTAAGGTTAGGTATGATCTTCACAGGACTGGCACACAGGCTCATGCCCTGTTCTCCTCCTTTATGCCAGTTTTCTCCTCGGAATCCCAACACATATGGACTCCACAGGGATCCTAGATCTCTAGCCAAGAGTGTGTCTTAGAGTTAGGATTAAGAAAGAAAAAATCCAGGAATGTGGCATTCTTGATGAATCAAAAACCAGTGTCCTACAAAGTGGAAGGGAGATGCCTTCTTGAGAGAAGTGTTTCTGTAATTAGATTCTCACTTCTTCGTTACTTGTCAATAATGAGAACCCACCTACAACTATGTTAAATCTTTATCCACCCAAAGAATGCATGGTGTATTCTGTCCTTCAACTTCTGCCTTCCATTTGGAAGCCCAACTAATTTTGGTTTGGTAATTATCTCAGGTCTTCTACCTTTGCTCTTCTATTTTGGGCAAAATCTAACCCTAGTGAAGACCTTCATTTAATACTAAGTTATGAAAAATTGATTTGACACAAAGATTACAGCCAACCCTTCTGTTTCCTATTGTCAGCCCTCATTTGTCCTATGTACTTTGTCAGGACCCTGAGTACACTAACAGGCCTTAACAGCCCCAACAAGTCCCACCTGCCCCCCACCCATGGGCTCAGGAGCCCCATTTAAGCTGAGCCTTCATTCCACACCTAAGCTATGTTGTAGGAGTATGGGTCTCCAGCTCAGCCCTGACTGTGCCTAGCCATGTTCATCTGGACTGACTTCCTAGCTTATAACCTCAGTCTTTTCTTATCAGTATACACCTGCCTGGCAATTACTAGGTTATGTCTGACCCTAGTTATCCTTACTGGACCTGACCCTAACCTGCGGGCTGCCTTCCCAGCTTGACCTTGGACACGCCTCGTTGCTTGCCTGATGGTCTGGGCTCTTGGCTGAATCTGGTGTGCCCTGCTTGCTTTGCCCAGGTACTGTGGGACTGGGTTCTGGCAATGAGGCTCTGACCTATCACCTGTGTTATTATGCTTAGCTCCTGTTTCTATACTTAGTTTCACAGTCCTAACAATAGCTCGCATGTCAAAACTAAGTGAAACACTCTCTTTTTTTAACATTAAAAAATCCCATGATTAACTCTCTAATTCTAGGCCTGAACATTAAACATCATTTCCTTTTGATTCAACAGACTTCTATCTTCTTCTCCTGTCTGCAACCTGAGTATTACCCTTTTGAGTCTCGCCAGGTATAGGTCCCCATTTCAATAGGGAGAGTATGAGTTGTTCCCCGTTATTGTTGCCAGCCCTGATGATTGGAATTTAGCTTGAAACAGCTCTAAAGCTAAGAACAGTAATTTTTTATTCTGCTAATTTTGATATTATTTTTCACCCCCTCAAATGTTGCTGCTAAGAAACCTCAAACAAACCCTCAGCTGAGCTATTTGCTATGTCCTTTCCTATACAAAAGTTAAGTATAACATTGAATTTATGCAAACTGAACTCTAGCCCAAAGATATTACAAATCACTCTGGTGTTATGCCTTAGCTTTCAAAGGCAGCTTATGTTTGCTATAACAACTCCACAATTTTTTTAGATCTTTCTCTTCATAACCATAATTTCAGGCCTATGGTTAACACAGAAGAAAAGACCCATAAACCAAGCAGGTTAAATCTTAAACCATCTTCCCTTTCCAACTCCAACCCTTCAGAGGACAGACTTGTTAAGTAGGAATAAGGCCCATATTTCACTCCTTTCTCTTCAGAATCTTGAGTGCAACTGTGGGCTTTACACTTGGCGTATGTATCCACTGCCAAGCTATATATTCACGTAGTCACATATTAATTCTGACTGAAACCCTTCTCTTTGACATCTAGGTTGGTACTTTAAAGGAAATAGGCTCTATGTGGTAGCTATTCCATTTCCCATCATTAGTTCTAACTCCAATATAAGAAAATGCAATAAAGCCATACTTGAGTAGGTTTGTTCGCTGCAGAGGAGCTATAGTCACTTCTAGATCAACTGGGACCTCACCACCTGTAAGAAGGGAAAGAATGGCATTTAGTCAAGAGCAATGTCCCAGGGATAATTAGCTGTATGTAGTTATTCATACCTACATCTTTCATCAGAACTACACTAACAGTTTATTTAAACTTCATGAAAGATGATGAAATCCTCATTCAACTGAAATCAAGTGCAAAACTTCCGAACTGGGAGTCGGGGCTTCACCTGACTTGCAAAAGGTTGGCTTTGCCTGTGGTGTTCAGCACCATCTAGCGTCCTCACAGTAGCCAAGGAGGTACACTTTAAGCCTTGAAGTTGAATGAACATCAAAACAAAAACAAACAAACAAACAAAAAGCAGCATGGCTTAAGGTGCCAGGGAACTGAATTTTTACTTTCGTGGCCTCCCAATAGTGTCGTTTTTCTCCAATGACATCTGCAGCACCATGCATATAGTCATCAGCTGTCCTGAATATGATCCAAAATGTTAGTTTCTAACATTTTTCATTGAAACACCAAACGTAGCAGGATAAGGCATCATAAATTTAATTTTGCAAGAGCTTTTATATACTGCCTCACAAACACCTACTACATCCCCCAAGATTTTTCTTGGGCAGAAAATCCTACGCGTATGTATGTATTTACACTCAAAAAATGTCACTGCTTTAGCATCTTTCATTTCTTATTTGACATCCCCTTTTAAATGCTCTTTTAGCCTTCTTTGTAACTATAAGCTGGATGTGTGCTGTGTGGCCACCCCTGTTTCTCTGTAACTTTAGAAGACAGAATTCAGTGCTGCCTGCCAATGAGCCAGTCATTCCCAATGCTAATGGCAAGTAAGCCAAGGTTTTCACAAATCACATGGAATTGAAATCCATTTCTCTCATACTTGATTAGATTTGTGAAGCAATTCAGAAACAACTTACAACAGCTCCCAGCAGCAGCATGAGAAAACAGTAGTTTTCTTGTGATTCCGGGATACAACAATTTAGTAAAAGTCTTCATTTTACATATAATGTTGTGCAGTTACTTAATTCTTCAAACTACCACAGGAAGTATGTGTTAAACAGTTACTAATTGAGACAAATGGTGAAACACCTTCTGGACAAGCAGACTTTCCAAACATCGTGGTGCACATCAGTGAACAGCATGTATCTGACCAATTCAGATTTTTTTTTTTTTTTGTCAATTTAGTTGATCTTTTGGCTTCACTGAAGGCTTTTTCCCATACCGTATTTCCTAATAATTTAAATAGAAATATGCCAAGAAGATATATTTACATGTAAACATATACTGGTTTTTTAGTACATATGTGTCAGTTGCTGGAGACTGTTCCACAACAGAAGCCTCCACTGGTATTTCCGTCAACACATCGCACCTGGCTAACACAGCCAACTGCCAAAACAAACTGTTTGGCCTTCTCCTCTCCTCGACAGTCTGTATAATTAAGCAAAGGCAGTCGAACGGGCAGCGCGGGAAAAGGCGCGGCCACCGGGGCACGGGCCTGTCCGCTATGGAACGCTGGGGCTGGGCTGCCAAACCCGGCCTCTCCTCCACCACCGCAGAAGCGGCACTAGCGCTGCAACGACAGCGGCTCGGGGCCGGCAGCCACAGCCGCCCCGGCGATAACCGGAGGGTGAATAAGGGACACGAGCAGCAACGCAGGGC
>VZTL01078589.1:19712-36088 GCA_013400535.1 Scopus umbretta
TTTTTTTTTTTTTTGTGTGTTGTTGCTTACTGAAAACATATAACCGTGCAACTCTTTGGTAAGGCCATCACCTGCCTCACTGTTTTCTTTTGTAAACTTTTCTGTCTCTTCCATCCTATAGTGGTACCCCTGTTTATAAGAAATATTACAATAATAATTGCAATAATCACACAGTGGTAAGTGTTGAGTATGTCAAGGTAATGATCTGCCATAGATCAAAATTCCTACTTGCCACAGCATCTCTCCCAGAGAAGACCACTGCTTACTACACTTCTGCTAATGAACCTTCTTCTCCCTTTTGCTGTAAGGAGGGCAAGTGACTTAATTTTGTGACATTTGGCTAAACATCTGAATAATAAAGTAGCATGAAGTGAAGAAAGTGAAGAAGTGAAGCAATGCTTGTGCAGTATGGCTAGTTTGGATACTTACGATCTACGAAGAACCAAATACATGGAATTGATGTGCTCCTCAATTAAATTGTGGCAGGCAGAAGTTTCTCACAATATTGTTTGCACTGTTAGCTTCAGACTTGAAGCTTGCAGACAAATTAGTCTAAACTTTACACACCAGATAGAATGTGAATGCTAACTAGACTTAATAGAAACCTAGCTGTTTAGCTAGCCACGTTTTCGAGACAAGGAAGAAACTCAGGGGATAGCAAACAGAAAAGAACAGGAGATCTGTTTGAAATGTGTGCTTCTGTGTCTGCTTTCCAGTAAACCTTTCAACAGCTCAGTCCACTACGGATCAGCTGTTATGCACAGCATGCCCCACATTCTGATCCTATTTGTCTACACCTTGGCCCTTAATCCCTTTCCCTGGAAGGATGCTGGAATGTGTGGTCACTGCTAGCGCAGCCAAGGACCAGGGCATGTTGTGGAGAGCCACCTTCCAATGTTCAGGACATGGCTAGTGCATCTGCACTGGAACCAGCACTTTGGGTGCACACACCACCGCTGCCCCACAGCGTGCACATAGCTCTCAGTCTCTCAGACTGATGGTGACACAAAATCTCTATACTGAAGACATTAATTTAAACAATTTTCTGTGAGTGAATCTTTTTAACTTGGAGCCAGATAGTACTGATGTTTGCAAGATGGCCTTATTAGATACTATTTATTTCTGCACTGGAGGGAACAATGTGGATTGAAGTCAGCAAAAATTTTACAAAACCTAATTTATGGATTGCTCCAACTGGAATCCACATTTCTTCCAGGCAGACAGAGTTTTGTTGTTGTTGTTATTAGTTTAATGAGGAGCATAGTCTCATTTCATTTCCTTTGGAACTCACTTCTTACAGCTCGGTCAGTTTTGTTTTCATAATGCTGGGTCTCATCCAGCTGGATTTGGGCCCATTCAGGCATCATATTGCTCAACTAGTTTTATGGCAGTTTATGGGTCTTATAGTAAAAAGTGCCACCTCCTCTTTAGACACCATAATTTATGATATATAACTTGTTAAAGTGGCTTCTAAATGTGCCATCATTCATCCTCTTAAAAATATGGCAATGCAAAACACCATTAATGTATACCTACCCTTATGCACACTCACATATTCAGGATTCATGTTTTGACTAGCATGCTTTGCAGTATTTTCAAAGTTTATTCAGCTGCATGAAACTGGGTAGAGGGTGTTCTCTATAAAATTGTCCTTTGCCTTATTGATGCTTAATCCAAAATTCTTCTACCAGAATCCTTCTTGACTCTTTCTTGCTTCCAGATCCTTATCACTATGAAAAAAGAAATCTCTTAGCTGCACTGATATAAACTCTAACTGAAGGTGTAACTTAACGCAAAATTTGGCCCACAGTGCTTAATTCTCTTTCTCGGCTCTGAATACCTAGTTGCTCCCAGGTCTCTCATCTGATTCCCAATTATTTCTCTTTCATACACATTTTCTCTTTTCCTCCAGGGCTTTCTCTTTTCTAGGCCACCTTCTCTAAATACTGTTTTCTAATTCTTGACTCTTGTTCCCATCATCATGACTTGTCCCCGTCAGACCTGACTGAACAGCATTCTGCACAACTGTGATTTAAGAGAACGAAGCACCAGGGACTGTAATTACTGGTGTTCTCAGCATGTTGAGACATGTTCTGGCAGCCCCTGAAACAGTTAACCCACAACATACATGCTGTACAATTTAAGCGAGTTAGATCACAGGCAGAGTGTGTCAAACAACTAATTTGCATAAGTAATTTGAATAACCAGGATATTTGATTAAGTATGAAATGCACACAGAAGTATTTTCTTTTCAAAAAAAATAAAGATTAAGACATTCTTTAAGATGTCAAGGAGACTTTCACATCAGGGACAGAGGCACATCAGCAAACTTTGTGGAGACGTTTACAAAGAAGCACAGTTATTCACACTACCTCAAGTAAAACTGTATCTGATATAAATGACATGTATCAGGACAAATTAAAGAAACTTCTTAAGTAGTGCATAGGTGTGAGCATAAAACACTTAAAGGTTGCAAGGAAACTTATGCTGATATGCTGGTTTTGCTTGAATTGTTTAACTTTGTGCACAATGTGGATCAGGGCAAATAGCAGGGATAATTTTGAAAGAATATATTTTCTTAAAATTTTATCTAAAAGACATAAGAAGATGATATCAGTAAAACAAAAATGTATAGAAATGACAGTCTTTACTTCAAATTTTTCTTCCCTAAATGGTGTCAAGATATGATCCATAAGTGAATGACAAGGATAGAAATAAGAGAGGATAAAAAAAATAGGAGATAAGTCCATAATTTGCTGAGGCTATGTATGGATTGATTGAGAAGGGTACTTTTGAGATTTCAGGTCCAGATTTTGATATTAAAATAGCCCTCTGAGGTATACATCACCACCACCTCCATGTTCAGATTATGCTGGGAAGGAAAACCAGCAAACCAAGCCAGAAAGCAGCTGCAGTGGGAATCCCACTTGGACACCATCTTAGGCAATGAAGGAACCTGTTGAGTACCCATCTCTAAATACAGATACAGCCCAAGTGAATGCAACTTTGTCTGTTAATATTTTTCAATTCCTGTGACATTATCCCATCCAAATTAACTGGAATGAATGTTTTCAAGCAACAATCTCATGAGAGACATTATTAAATATTCTAATAAAATATCCACAAAAATATGTATTTACTGAGCTTCTTTCAACTATTTAATATGAATACTTTATTAAATATCAACAGTCTGCTTACTGTTGGAAGTATATAACACCATGAGATGAGCCTCTGCCTCAAGGATCTTGAGATAACAATGCCCCAGTATTTGCTCATTTCTATACTATTAATTTCTAGGGATTGTCAAAACAGTGTCTCTATTACAGAGAACAATATGTATATCACTTTGTAGTAGGGGGAATCTACAAAAAATAATTTATAATCTTGTAATTTAATTAATAAAATACACACAGAATAGATAAAGTTAACCTAACCTGGAGCAAGGTTGTAATTCTTTATTCTGTTTGCCTCCTTTCCATCAGATCTTGATTGTCAGTAAAAGTCTAACATTTAACAGCTGCTTCATCACCAGTTCATGAGAATGCCTGATCAGCTTCCCCCGCCAAATATGAGAAAATTAACTTAATCTGCCTGAGCACTCAATGAACAATATTTCCCATGGGCAAGAAATAAATCAAACAAATAGGTTAACCCAAGCAGTACTGTATTGTCACACCTATTTCTAGCTAGCTGATCTGTATAGATGTCAGTTTTAGTCTGATAATGGAAAGGAGCCCGTACTGGCATCATAGGTAACCCCAATTCTTTGAGCACCCTTTGCAGCTAGGTTCATCTGTATAAGCCACTAATATCAGCTCCTAAATAACTTTGGTTCTGTAGCAAGAAAACAATTTATACAGGATTTCCACACAGTTGTTAGAGAAGAAAGATTTTCTAAACAGTCTTGTGCCCCCTGAATTTCAGCACCAGGAGACTAAAGATCTAGGATGTCAATGTTCAGCTGAGCTCTCCAGGCGTGCATTTTGTCATATGTGCCATCATCTCTCCACCGTCTTTTTTCAGCTCTTCGCTTTACCAAATACAGATTCTGAGCTCTTATCAGGCGTTCAAAGAGGAATGGGCTTTTTAAGCTTATGCATGCAAAAGACTTGTTCACCACGTAGAAAAAGGTTGCTACTTTCGTTCAGTTCAGTCAGACCTTTCCAGCTAGTGATTATTGACAGTTTAAAAGTATAATGTAACTAGCAAAATTATATGGCTAGAAAAGTATAATATCTAACACTCTAAAAGCTCATATATTCTAACTTAATGTATACATGACTTGCAGTATAGTTAAAATTTAATTTTGAATCTCCTTAGTTCTGTAGATACTCTCTGCTGGTTCCTCTAGAGGTGTGTTCTGTACTAATTCAAGGACACAGCTGTGTCAGTGACTCCCTGGTTGAGAATTCTCCACTTGACTGAAGGTATGTGTAACCAAGACAATTCCGAAAGAGTACCTTTATTTACAGAAATGCTTTGTTTGTCCAATCAGACTTTGAAAATGTTTAAAGTAATCTATTTACAGAAATGCTTTGTTTGTCCAATCAGACTTTGAAAATGCTTAAGGTAATCTTCTAAAAGTTTTAATAGGGAATAGTATACTTTTTACAAACATTTGGAATAAGCCTGACATTTTGTGTAAGCTCACTCTTAGGCATGCTTCAGAGTATTTCTACAGCTCACATCTAGTGGGAGGTTCTTGTTTCATTTACTGTGTAATACAACCAAAAGTCATATGGGATCATGCAGACTTTACAACAGCTTTACACATTTGTACAGAAATGCCACTTCTGTGGTAGTGGCAATAGTTTGTTTGGGACTTTGTAATAACAAATTTTTAACTCTAAACTTGGGTGGCTAAGAGCAATCCTACATTTGCGGAAAGAAAAAAATGAAAGAATGACAAAATATTCTATATTCTTATTCTATGGCCTCATTTTTGTTAATTTAAAAAAGTCTATCTTTTTAGAACTGAGATTACTGTAAGGGAAAGAGGGGCAGAGATTAGGTTATTGACTATAATCCTATGGTCTGGATACCTACCAGGCAACTTACATAAAGGTGAAATGATTGAAGGCAAAGTTGAAATGAAATAATGCCTTATAAAACTATTCTGGAAAACAAGTGAAATACTACTCAGGTGTTCAGGCTTTTGATCCTGATTTGGCATTTGCCATCTCCCAGTTACAAAATGGAATAGCTCCTAGGATTTCTGGGGAGGCAGAGATAGGCCCTCAAGAAGGCTGGAATAAACTTATTACCTCCACCTGCCAAAGCGTACACACAGGAGAATGACTAATATTATGGAACAACACAAATGATGATATTGGACCAGAAAACTTACAGACAAGCAGAATGATTAGGCCAATTTTCCATCCTGAGCTTAGTGAACAAAAATAGGAGACTTCTTTTTCCAAGTGGACCTAGTGGGACCAGTCTGCCAGCAACTGGATCTCACACAGCCGGGTGGCTCCTTTCTCCCCGCTGTGCTTGCCCTATGAGTAATACTTAACTGCCTTGTGCTTGGGTGAAGTTAGATAACTAACTTGTTTGAAAAGGAGATCTATTAAATTGCCAGAATGAAACTGTAATATTACCTATAAATATTACCTATAAAGACTTTTGAATTTACTGTTGTATTGAAATATTGATTTACACACAGTACTGGGATGACACTTTTACATGCTATACTTTCAATGCATCCTGCACTACTCTGTTGATGCTTGAACAGTAGGATCCCAATAAATAATGATCAGATGGATATCAAGAAAATTGATTTTTCTTATATTTATTAGCATACTGAAACTAAATAGACTATAAATATTTTAATTAGGGTATTTTATACAAGTGTGGCTTTCAATAAATTTCAGATTTTTTATTTCTATTTTGCCTTTTATCGACAAACAAAAAAATTCATTTGATTCTTTGAACAATAAATTTATAAAACTTGGTGTTTATATGCATATTTCAGTGTTGGCTGAGACTGTCAGAAGTAACAGCTAATCTTCTTTATGTAGCAGGGTGCTGAGTAGGCTTAAAAGTCCTTTGCTTCCAGAATGCAATGTAATTATAAGACGTGATTACAACTGATTATAATCAATCAGCATAGTCTTAAGTGTAATTTATGATGCTGCAGCTGTGGTTAGATTAAATCATCATATAAAATACAATTTCTCCAAGATATGTAAAATTATTTGAACAAACCCAAATACAGTAAACTCATAATGCCATAAATACAGAGTAAATGGTGACAATTACATAACAGTTTAGGGCTGTGTGTACCACAAAATAAGTTTTCCCTCACAGAGGATATTCCTGATTCCAGGCACGAAATTGTCCTTTTGTTATAGTGACAGGACAATCTTTCTGGCCTTCTGAACTCTTCCTTACACCATCTGTCACATATAATATGTCACTACCAGCACCAGAACTACTATAGGCAGTAAGAGGTCTTTTGAAACAATAATAGAAACTAGGTATGGGGGTTTACAGAACAACATGTTTTAGTAGGATAAGACCCATGCTAGCTGTCAAAAACTGCTGAGTTCTCATCGCGAATCTGCTAAATGGCTTTGCTCAGTCTCTTACCCTCCATCTGCAAGTCCACACTGTAGCTGGGAAGCACGACTGAAGATGTGTATCAGCCAACTTTGCTCCAGCTGGTCTGGTGAGCCCCAACAGTGGCTCAGGGCTGAGCAGGAGTCAGGGTTTGCTGCAAAGGGTTGTCTGCTCCCAGGAGCCAGCCAGGACAAGTCCCCATGGCTCTGTTTTTCTCTCTACCCAAGCAACTTTTCACTATCTGTATTTCAGTTGTATTTCTGATCTTGGTGAAGGGTTAACCTCAGTTTTGCAGTCTGCAAAGCAGCAGCAACAATACTTATTGCCTTTGTTAGGGACATGTGTTAAGGGCTAATGGAATGGTTTCTCAGTTCTTTCATTTTTCCACACAATTTCAGGTCAAAGAAACTCTCACCAAAGAGTATCTCATCTGGCAATCTGAGGTTAGAAAAACTACAGCAGGAAAAATACCATGTCAAAACTGATCAGAATATATACACACAAAAAACCCCCCTCATTTACTGTTCTTTTAAAAGATACCACTTTAGCTTTTGGCTTTAATGTCAGGGGAAGGTAATCAACTGTTTCCTCCCAAAAATGAAAGAGTATGAATTTTGTAATAACTTAAATAACTGGTGCACAGAATAAAGCTCTTCGCTATTAACTCCTAAGATTCTGAATCCTTGCCTGGAAGCCCCTTTGCCCAGTTTACTGAGAATCTGGAAAAAAAAAAAAAAATGTTATTTTGTGTGTATAACATGAAACCTGATTCAAATCTGCCTAAACTGAAGTATATGACATCCACATTTTTCTCAATGAAATGGAAAATGCATGTATTCTCACTGGGGGGGGGGCGACACAACCAATCCCCCCAGACTGCTGTGGCTTCTAATAGGAGAATATTCTATTGCTCACTTTCCTCCAGAACTAGTATGTTATGACATCAATATAAAATTTAAGAGTAGCACCCCTACAGCAGTAGGTTAGTTAAGATAGAATCTAACCAGTTTGTAACATTCAGGATTTTTATATTTTGAGTATGAACTTCAAATTTCCCTAGCAATTAACTTCTTTAAAAAGAAATGAATATTCTTGAAATTATGATACATCATTAAGATTCTGCACCCTAATTTTTCATGCTTAATGAAGGCACATTGAAAAGAGTGTTTACAAAAATGTGTGTTTAATAATCTGGAAACTGAGCCTATTTAACTCATATATTTCTTGACAGAAGAACAGAGAGGCTGTGAACCATAAAAACGTACAAAGTAGTATAAAAAAGTATTATTTAAATAGAGATTTTTTTTTTTTAAACCAGTGACATAGTTCACCAGCTGATAGTATGTTTCGTCTGTACTTTTATCAATGCTCTCTCTGTACCCATATTTTATGGGCTTGATCTTCACAATGAATTCCTGTGCCACTGAATAATTTAGTTTTGAATCTTAGTGATTGCTTTAATTCTTTGCTATTCTGTTTTGGTTCATATGTAATACCTTCCAGAGCAGTATCTGGGAATGACCAGTAGTGTATCAAGGAGCATAAAAAATAGCTGTTTGACAGATTTGTTGTTAAAATCATAAACATTGGAGAAAAACAGATACAAAATTAGAAGGCAGGTCCCTAAACTATGACTGCTTTCAAAAGAACAAAATTTTCTCAAACTATATGGTCCATCCAAACACATCAAAAGCCTAAGAACTGGGGATGTTAGCTGCCATTGAAAGAACTAATCATGTGTTTAAATATGAATGGTCTGTACCCAAATGGTATTTTTCATTCAGATGAAATATTATTCTAAGTTCTACAAATTTCATGATCACCAGCCCCTGGTATGATTTTATTTTAAAGTAGTTTTAATCTAAATACTTTTTAACCTGCATTTTCAAACCCAAATGCCTAACTATGTTTATTTTTAATTTAACTACACTGTACCAAATATGGCATAATTTCAACATTTAAATTTGAGGGTTCTTCAAATTTCCAGTTATAAAAGTTGTTTTTCTTATTCAGTAATGAGTCTGCGTTTGAGCCAAGCAGCTGCATATGAAAGCTGCCAGAGTTGTTCTTCACACACTTTTCAGTTAGCTGACTTTGAATTACTTTAGGTATGGAAAAATCTATTTTACTGCTTTAAAAGGAGAGGTCAGCATAATGTCAGCCAGTAGACAGAACCCTTACATATGAATTTTTTTTTAATGCTTTGCATTTTTAATATTAATGGTTTCATGTTTAATATATTTACTTTGATAAGAGTCTAAACATAAGAAAATTCAAAAATTTCTCTCATTCATTACGAAAGCTATTGTTAATTTCCTTACCTACCATTTTTAAACAAATTCAGGTCAAATTAAAGAACTTTATATATATACGTACATACCATTCCCACATGACCTTCCTACCTAAAATAATCTCTTAGAACTCCAAATATACTGCAAGTTTTAAACCAGATGTTATCTTTAAGCGTGTTCTTCTCAGCAAGGGGACACAAGTACATGCTAAGGCCAAATTTTTGAGGATATGTAGGCAGTTAAGAATGCACATAGGCTGCTAAGAACACCTTCAAGAGCAGATGTCAGTCAGGCTGCATAAGCAGATATGGGTCCACTACTGATAACAATGGTGACAATAAGAGTAAAGGACATATGGACATAGCCTGCTTATTTTGTATTGTCTGTTTGGGTCTTCAGTTGCCTAAATAACTTTTAAATCCACTATCAAAAGATGCATTGCTGAATTGGAGCTGGAGGTATCTCTTGACTATTGGTACTCAAATACTTATCAAAATTCAGTCAAGGAGCACCATTCACTAAAAATTTGAAAATATTTAACCAGGGTTATATTTATTAAGTCTATCACTAAGCTGCCAGTTTTTCTAAAAAAATAGCCCAAATTAATCTTTAAATAATTTAACTAATCTCAATAATGATAGTAATGATATAAAACAGATCTTTTCCCTTTAAGCATTAATATTCTGAGTGCAATTCAGAAGTTTGTATCTGTGACACTCAAAAAAGTGACTACCATAGATAGTTGGTGAATGTTAAACTTAATATACCGCACTTACTAAGAAGAATAAATGCCTAATAATAAAATTAACAGTGAATTATTTCAGAAATTTCTCACCTAAATTAATAATAAATATTAGAAAGCAGATATTTCTGTTGTCTAAAAAGGATAAATGATAAAACAATGAAACAACAATGACAAGGGAGAAGAACAGTGTAAATTTAGAATTGTTGAAATACTCTTAGCTATAAGTACATCTTCAGTTATCTTAAAGCAATTCATATTTATCATAATAGGGTCAGAACCCCCTTCTTATTAATTATATTAAAAATCTCTTAATTATCTTTCACTCTATTATCTGAAGAGTTTCAATGTCCAGCATGACATTTAGAAAATGAACATAGCATTTTAATGGTATCAGTAATACCCACATGGATTTCTTTAGCATGTGCTTAAATCTGTAATTTTCAGGGGGTCTTAGAACCTTAAAATCAGCAGGACCAATGTATTATCAATATCCTTAAGTCAGAAGTAGAAGAAAGTTTTCAAAGGGTAATAGTAGTTAAATTCTCACAACCAGTTTGTGAACCAGTTTGTGACCTCATAGGAAAACGTGAGAAGCCAGATCCAAAGTCCATTTACATTGACACAGATTTGTGTTAAATATCATAAAGTTTAGATCAGGCCTCTCTATCCAATTATCTTTGGCAAACTGATCAAGTGCAGAAATAATAAAAGCCCTGATTTCTTCAATGCATCTTGTTCCCAAGAACTACTAACCAGTAGGAATACTATAGGCACCTTATACTTTGGTAAACCCATATGCAGTAGACTTGAAAATTAATATTCCAGAGCATAATTCTATGTATAAGTTATTGATTTAATTGTGACATTGAATAGTTGCAAAGATCTACCCCAGTGAAAAAGACTGCAAATCAGTGGGCTTGTTGATTTAAATAGTTATGCATAGCATACATCTAACAAATGTAGAGTAAAAAATAATCCTGGTATTTCAATATGTGCAGATAACTAATGAAATACTTGTTAATGTTTTGGTGACTGAAAAAACTTAAAGGAAACATCAAAAAAGAAAATATTTTAAAATATGGGAATGTTTTGATTATTATTAGACAGGGATTTATCCCTTTAGACTGTGTTTGAATATATCTTTTCTATTTGGGAGACCAGGACATAAAGATAATTAACATGGCATGCAATGTGCTGTAATTTCAGATAGGTGCCAGTGCTTCAAAGACTTAGTGAAATACTGTTTTATTATTTTAAAATGCTATTTTCTCATTTAAGCATAAATCAATGTGTTTTCCTTATTATTACTCTGTTTTATCCTGAATACCCCAATACTTAACACATGAGAACTTAACCAATAATTCTATTTTCTTCAAAGAACCTGTTCTGATATCACAGTTGGTGAGGACACAAAACAATTAAACTGGGAACATGACATTTCCCTCAGCAGTGCAATGGTGAATTGGGCTCATTATCTTCATTTTTAGCTTGATGAGAGTTATTTTATGCCAATAATCAGCTAAAGTTAAGAAAATCTATCCATGCTGATTTTTATGGCATAACAGCAGATTTGCAAATTCCAGAAATGGGCATCTTAATCTCCTCTGCCAAATGTGGAAAATGAAATGATTTGGTCAATTAATTTAGTTTTCATTGTTAGTGGAATACTGTTTTCAGAAAAAACTCCATGTAAATTTTAAACATGATCTTTTTAGTTTAAACATTAGTTTCTTAAGTTTGTATAGTACTTCTAAGGCCTCTCTACAATAACTTAGGATTGGTATCAATCTTATAACTTGGATACATAGTTATTACATATCTAAAATAGCTGACATAATGATCAGTAACAAAATTTACATTGTTAGACCTCTAATTAACTTCGGTTAACAACAACCTAAACCCAAGAAATGATACGAGGAAAAACACAGTAATCTGATTTTAAGAAGAATACAGTAATCAAAGCATTATTCTGAAACTTTACATTTTAAGACGCAAAACCATGATGCTTTACACAGGTAGATGAGCATCTGTAGATTTATAATAAGAATTTAAAATAATTTTTTTTTCCTGAAGTACATATATGAAAACATTATATAGGCAAATATAACTCTAGATTTGTGCATCCTTTACATTTAATTTTAAGAACAAAATTATTTCATATCAGGAATTCCAATTGTATTTTTTTAAATGTTGTAAAATATGGTGCTTTATAAAAATAACCCACTGTGTGACATTTTACAAACAGTCAATATTTTTTCTGAACGTTCCTTTACTCCTCATTATAAAGGTCTTTTTCCAAACTGCATGGATCAAGGGATGTAACCTAAATCTTGACTTCCATTTCTTTGGAATTATAACATTCTCTGACATCACCACCATGACAGACTGGTGATTGCTTTATTTACAGTGCAAATAGCCTTAAATCCTCAAACCATAAGACTGAATGAAAACAGAATTAAAATGTGGTTGGGGAAGATATCACTTATCCTAAGTAGGCAATGCCACTTCAAAACATATTCAAAACAGAGTAACTCCATGTTTTGTTTATCTGTCCGACATAATTAAGTGTATTAAGCAGTTTTGTTTTCATGAACATGGTATGAAGATGATGGGTGATGATAATTGAGGTCATAAAAATCTTTCCATTTCACTGTTGTCTTCTTATAGTTCAGACAAGTGTAACAGTCACACTTAAACTTGCCACTCAAAGGTGTTTGACCAGTGATATTAATTTGTCTTGAGACGCATCTTCAGATTATTTATGATTATTTATTATGTGCTACATTTCAACAATGGTATGGTATAAATATAGCAGCTTTTCTGTTTGTGTCTGTAGTTGTACTTACGATGATGAGTTTTCTCTACTAATCAAACTCAAAGATGTGTAGCCTTCATTCCTGTCTTTTCCATGTTCTAGCATTGGTTGTTAACAATTAAACAACCGACGCATAGCTACATTTTTCCCCTAATCCCAAATTGCAAATGTGACAAGTGTATGTAACTTCTTAGTCTGTTTTTCCTTCCTTGCACAAGAAGCTTTCTCACCAAGCACCAAGGCCCCTGACCAGCCCTTTAAGTTCAAATCAAATTGTTGTTTTCTAAACTGTAACAACTTATTTTTAAAAGAAGTGTTTTTGACCTACTTCGAAGTCATTCATGAGCATCTTTCACTAAATGTGAACATTTTTGTTTGCTTTTAAAAATCTCTTCATAAAGTCATAGATACAGCTTCACCAACACTTGTAAGAAAAAACCTGAACTTTGTAATTTCATATAAAACAGAACTAAAAATATCTGTGGACTTTAAAGCAGATAGAGTGATTTGTGCGAGGAGCTGGTTGTACCTGGTCTAATTCTCTGTAATGTTTGTTTCCAATTATTTCCTAACAGTTACCTTTTTAATCAAGCATTCATTAGCTATAAAAGTTCTTGAAGACTGTTTTCCACAAAAGTAGGTCTTTAAGCACCAAAAGTATCATAGATTCCTTTGTATGAAGGATGTGATTACTGCTTCCACTTCGTAGCCGGCTTCCTTGTTTCATTTGCAGTCACCATCCAATACACAAACAGGGTATGATGGAGAATAAATAACACATTGATTGCATTTCACTTCCTAATTAATTTTCAGATTCTGATGGGCATTAGCATGAATGAATTTCCCATGCTTTCCTGAAGAATGCAGACAAATGTTGGATTGCATGGCATTTTGGTTGGAAGAGACACTGGAAGACTGAGGAAGACAACATTAAACTCCCAGTGTGTCCCTAGATTTTGTGTAAGACTGGAAAGCATAAGTGAGGCTGCTTTATTAGCAAATTCATGGGGCTTAAGTCAGATGAAAGCTTTTAAAAGGTTGTGGATTAAGATGAAAGGAATGAGTAAGAACAGAAAATAGTAGTACAGTAAGAATGGAAATAAATTATTAGCAAACTAGTTATTTCTACCTATGATTCTTAGCAACTTCTCTAGTCTCAACTAGTCTCCTCTCTGTTGAGGAGCTCAGTTTTTCTCTAAAGCACAACCAACTTTTGAAGTGAAGTATCATCTTCACTTTATGGCTGCAAACTAGTACATTGATACAAAAGTATAGGCCAGCATGTTCCCCTGAGATGGAACCATTTTATAGCCCAGTATGCTAAATATTTATTACAGCACTAACATATTTTATGGAAAGGCTTCACATTAACTCTTTATACTAACACTTAATTTAAGAATACTGGAAATCTACAGCAGAATGCAGATTCCAGCAGGATAATTTATTTGAATCCCTATGCCAAGCATTTTAGGAAATTTTGCCTCAGCAGCTTTCTTGTCTGAAAATGAAGAGAACTGAGGTCAGTAATTGCTGGAGTAGCAGCAGGTTCCTGAATCTTAGGGTACCAAATGAAGGGTTTGCATGAAGGAAGAAATACATCATGAGAAAAATTAAATGAGATTTGTTTGTTTGTTTGCTTTTTGAGGGAAGCTTGTATCATTTAAGCTGGTTTTGTCTATAGAATATTTCTGGAACATCAATTTGATGTCTCCGATCTCTCTGTTTAAAGACTGGCACTCTGTGTGAAGATGTCTGAACCTGTAGTCATTAATTTTAAGAAAGATTGCATTTGAAAAGATATAGCTGGTGAAACTGAATTAAACCTCTATTGCTAGTTATTCAGAGCACAGCCTGTCACATATGTAATCAAAACTTTGTTTCAGAATTGTGGGTGGTGACAAGATTTATGTTTTTTAAATATGTAACTTTGCTATGGGATTTTCCTGCTTTTTTTTTTCTTGGAAAGGACTTCCTGACTCATCTCTTCCTCCTGCACTGCCAGCTGGTGGCCATCTCTCTGCTAGGCACCGACTGGAAAGCAATGTAAAAAAAAAAGGGCAGACTTTTCAGAAGGATAGTTTAAGAGCACAGCACTGTGAAAGGGGGGGTTGAAAAATCAAGTTTGCTAAGGAAATAGCCCTTCTTTGCCCTCTCTCCTTTGTGTTGCGAATCTATTTACAGTAGGTATCAGCAAGAAATTGAAGGGATGGAGACATTGAGTTCTATTTCTGAGCTACTAATGGTGAAGAGTTTTTGATTTCCATGGTTGTACCTAGTTAAATATTTGAATCATGCTAATCCTCATTATTTACATTAGAATGAAATTTGCTATTGCATGGATTAACTTTTTGTTCCTTATTTATGTAACTTGAAATTAAATCACTTGTTATTTAAAAAAAATAATCACTAAACAGAAAATAAGTGTTTCATTTATACAGGTGTGGAACAGTGAAAATTCTGGTCAAAAATTAACTTTATACTGACTGTACCCACTTGTGCTATTACCTGTATTACCACTTATACTTGCGTAACACTACCTAGTCCTAAAATAAGACAGTACCAAAAAATATGCTGGTTTATTGTCATTATACTTTGAATTTCTAGAAATGAAACATTGCTGGGTAGGTGTAGTTTTCTCACAGAGACTACCCCTGCAGCCTCCCCACCCCGTTACTAAAACCTTGCCACATATACCCAATACAATACTGCACACACAAATCTCACTTGACAGTAAGGGGAAGATCAAAACATGCATGGCAGATGTTAGTCATATCATTTCAGGTTCTGATGGAAGGTTATCGAAAGTGATAGTTATCAGAGCATTATGAAGAGTAAACTGGAATAAAAAAGTAGCCAGTATAGATTTATCCTCAAGTCAATAGATTATTAGTGAATGATGTTAACAACCTTTGCAGTGATCATTTCTGGTTTTCATTATGATATGCTTCTTTTCCTGATAATTCTACTGCTATGCAGACTTTAATGCTTACAAGCAGTTCTTACAATTCACAATGTTTCTTAATGTTTATAAGGACCAGCCAATAGTCATTATGGTTCTGGTTGTGAAAGTGTTTCTTATTGGTTAGACCCATGCATTAACAGAAGATCTTATTAAATTATCTGGGACTTCCTATTTGTAACTGCAGGTGAGGAAAAAAAAAAAAACAACAAGATTTTACAATATCTATACATATCACGCGAGAAGAGAGACAGACAGATGGATGAGCTGAAACAAGTTTTCACCTAGATTGTGCTGTTTCCTTCCTATATCTTTCATTTATTTGTTGCTTTTTTAGTCTTTCAGATACTTTGGAACAGAGACCTTGTTTGGTGATTATATGTTTTCTGCTTTACCATGCACATGACTAAGATGTAAACATAAAACTTTTCTTAAAAACTTAATGCCTTAGCCAAAGGGATAATAATGCTTAAAAGATCACTTAAAAACTACTGTATGTACAAAATGGGGCAGGGTGGTAGACACTGTGCTCATGACACAGAGTGAAATAAGGAAACCAATAATTTTTTAAACTCTTTTTTTGTGTCTTCTTTTGCTGCAGCTCATGGGCCTGTCAACTACCTTCCAGATTCAATACATAGTCCCCAAGAATGTGGGAAAAGACCAGAGGGTAATGAACAGCACCTACAAGCAGGTAGAGAATGCAGTGAGAGTATACATACTTTTTGTCATTACACTTCAACACAAACTCAGAGCCTTGGGGTTCTTTGAAATGCTTGAAAAGAGAACTGCAGCAGAACAATGCTGCAATCCATAATCACCTGAGATGGATCAGGCCTTTAAGAAATGCAACCCCTGACCAAACAGGTAATCCCTATTTCCCAAGCATCAGGGGCAAAAAAAAAAAACACCCTAAAATTAACACTCTTATCAACTCAGGAAAAACAAATTAACAAGTAGGGTAAATTATTTTCTGTTAATTACTGAGTGTTGTGGTTTAACCCT